>JANEHU010001897.1:0-264787 GCA_027563435.1 Nasonovia ribisnigri | reverse complement strand
TAATTATTGTAATAATTATAGTTAAATATTATAATATATTATATAAATAAAAATAAAACGGAAAACGATAAAAAAAAAAAAATTAGTTTTAACCTGGGAGTAGTCGGATAATAGAGCTAGTATATTATATTAATAGGTACAATTAAGTAACAATTGCACGGTTATGTTATGATAACTGAAATATATTGTCTACTGTATTATAAAATAATAAATATTATATTATAATATTTATCTATAGAAATTCATATTTATACATTTTATTATATCTATTATAATAAAGTAATTAATTATTGTTATTATTACAGTGAAACCAGTATAATATAACGAACAGTCTGCACGGCTCACGGAACGTCGAGACGGCTGAAAGACGTGTCCGTTGTAGATAGGTAGCCTATAGTAGGTAAGTGGTTTTTTAGTCAAACTCACGTTCGTATCTATTTAATAAAAGTATTGTATTTTTATGACAAAAAACCGATGTATTTATATAAAATTATTAATATACGCAATTATAACGTTCACTGTTTATACTTTATAATTTTGTCCGTTGAGAGAGGTGTCTGATAAGTCTAGTTTTACTGTACTTGAATACCTACGTACAAAGACTTTTATTTTGAATTGTTAGTTAATCGCTAAAAGTCAGCAAATTCAGTATAGATACTGCACCACTTAACAATTTTAAATAGTCATTTTCTGGACAGTGTTTATTTAAATGGTCATTGGTCTATACCTAGGTATATATATAGCTATGATATGTATCATGTACTTCATCATGATTTATAATATTAATATTTTTACTTTTTAGTTATAAATTGTATGGGTATTTAAAGTATTTAACGAAGCAGATAAGTACCCATTGATTTATTTATATATTACATAAATGTTTATTTTTACAAGACGTTTAAATATTATAAAATTAGGTAATTATTATTTTGTTCTGTAGAAGTTTTACCTACAAATCTACTCTAAGTCTCTAAATATATCAATTGGACTTGTTTATAGATTAGACAATATAATACCTTGGTACCTATAATAAAAATAAGTATGTGTGGAATATGGTTTTAAGAGGATTCGATACCGTGATTTCCTATCTTTGTCTAACACACGCGCAACATATGAATTCAGAAGTGTTTTTTGGCAAACGTACCGATTGATATAGTGAAGCGATAAGAATTCTGAAATCAGATTTTAATTTGTCGTCAAGTCTACTTGAAATCGGTCAGTCCACATATTTTATATTCTACCCCAAAATCTTAAAATTATTGTACTACTAAAGAGTAATTAAAAACATTTCATATTTCATTTTTTGGAGAAGTTTAAATCAAAAAATCAAAAATGTAGACCGGCCGATCTCAAGTAGACTTGACGACAAATTCAAATCTGTTTGCAGAATTCTTATCGCTTCACTGTATCAATCGGCACGTTTGCCAAAAAACACGTCTGAATTCATATGTTGCGCGTGTGTTAGACAAAGACAGGAAATCACGGTATCGAATCCCCTTAAGTATAAACTACAATTATTATTTAAACTGAACGATATCATGTTTATGATAATTTTTTATAATGACACATCATTATTATTAATACGTATTATCTTATACATGTATACAAGTTCTTGTATGGATTTTTATTTTTAATGGGAATTATAGTAACAATAACCAAGCTATATTTATAATTTATTAATCCAATATTATTTTTACAATTATTTACCATTCTGATTAATTTGAAAATAATAGAAAGTTATTATAAAATATTGTACCTAAGACTTTTTAGTTTTGACAATTTAAATTTAAAAAAAGTAAGTATCTACCTAAAAACTGAAAAATCAAATTTCATATTTTTAAAAATGTTTTCTTTAGATAATGTTTTGTCATCTATGATGAATTAAAATCAATTTTATAAAAATACTCAATAATTAAATTAAATATTTCAATTAAATGTATTAACTTAAAATAATATTTATCAATATTAAAATAGAAAGAAAGAGAATAATTTAATTAGGTATTAAAAATTTAACTATAATATTACTGAGTTACTCGGTTCCGGTACTGGTTCTCCGAAAATAAAATAACTATTCCTGTTCGGTTCTGGTTTTTTGATAAAAAAAAAAAAAAGGTGTCGGTTCTAAATAATTTCGGTACCTACCGGTTCTAGATAATTTAGGTAGGTACCGAGAAGAATAATAATTTTAAATAACTAAAAATTATTTTATTTTTGAACCTAAAAGAACCTATCTTAATTAAGAACTCTGGTTCGGTTCCGGTACTTTATTTAACAAAATAAAGGTTTCGGTTCCAGTTCCAGTTTTTAATAACTTAAAGTTTCTAGAACCAGTACTTTTAGATTAGGTTCTAGTCTCTATATAGGTTTAATTATATTATAGGTGTACTCACTATAATATTGACCTCAATTCTAAAATAAACTATAAAAACTTTTGTCATAGCAGTTACTTAAATTCCCTTTATTTAAGATTAAACGAACGAAAAAAGGAAAAAAACATTAAAAACATTACCTATAATAAAAACAAATTAAATTTTAATATGTTCCTTCATACGAAATGGAACTATACGTTGATAATGAAAATTTAACGAAATCTTGGAACGCGTACATTTCGCGAATACATTATTAGTTCCTACATTAAAATTTTTAAACCGTTTTGTTATTTGATAAATTATATAATATATATTGTATTATATTTTAAAATTTTAAAATGTTTATTAATGTAATAATAATATGTATCAGTTCGTGTTCAGCACCCGACCGTGCAACACGTCTGTGTCGCTCATTACCGCATTTATAGCTATCGATAGCAGTAACACGCATCATTCGATTCAACTTGCAGGTAATATGATTATCGTTTTTACGTTATCTATACCAATTAAATAATATCTCAAACCCAATGGGCGATAAGCCTTTTTCAACAACCGATATGAATAATTCCAACAGTTCTTCACAACCTACACACAGTAATAGGACATTCGCTGAAATAGCTTCAAATACTAGTTTACCGAAAATGAATCAAGCTATCGTTTTTAACTCCATAAATAATATCAAACAAATCGATTATGTCACCGCAATCAGCAAAACTATTCCCGCTAAAAATATACAATTTGTTTCGCGTATTTCCAATAACAGATTTTGCGTCTTCTTCAATAGCCAAACCGTTATGGAAAATTTACTTAAGATTCAGTCATCAATTCAAGTTAATGGAATAGAAATCCCAATTCGCAGACTTATAAACACCTCTAAGAGAATTATTTTATCAAACGTTTACCCGACTATCCCAAATCAACTCATAATAGATGCTCTTCATGAGCTAGGAATCAAAACTGTTTCGCAAATTTCTCACATGAGAGCCGGATTTGCCACTGAACAATTTTCTCACATATTAAGCTTTAGAAGACAAATTTATATTAGTCAAGATAGCATGTCCAAACTACCTAGCTCCATTACTGTTACAATAGAGAACACAACGTTCAGAATATTTATCAATGATGACACTGTAACCTGTTTTCAATGTCACCAAACTGGTCACTTCTCAAGCCAATGTACAAATATACCTAATACAATTAATGTTACCGAACAGACAGAAACTGAAATGGAAACCCTTATAGACCTATCATCAACAGCCAACAATATAATTAATGAATCTTGCCCTTTACCTTTCGCCAATGCGCTAAATGCGAATACCTCCCAGGATAAAGATACTTCATTCATAAACCTATCCGTTGAAAGTACCAATGTCACTTCTTTGGAGCAGTCTGTAAAATCAACGCTAGCTGACAAACTAATATCGTCAGCTAACTCTAATTCTAAAGTAAAGTCTCTTCAGACAGGAAAACGCCCAGCTCCGTCTACTGTTACTAATTCTCAGCCGCCTTCACCTACATCATCAAGCTCGTCTCTCCCATCCAGCCCACCTCCAATCGAGCGGCCCCCTAATACACAACACGGCCAAACTCAATCAGCAAAAATAACCAAAGGAATTACAAGCAAAAAACTAAAAACCGGGCCTAGTTCCAGCTCTAATGATGAAGTTCATACAAACATCGATGAATGGTTAGAGTCCACTCATGAACTTTTTAACTCACACCCTGATTTTTCCTTAACCTACAACCAATTTAAAGAGTTTCTTGAATGTTCAAAAGGTTGCTCCGAACTCGGGAATTTATGTACCAAATACTTAAGTAGTCCAGATAATATTATAGAAATCATTTCTACAATATACCCCAATGTAACAGTGAAAAGCGCCAAAAATCGTCTAACCAGGTTATCCAATGCATTAAAAAAAATTCAAAACTTCACTAACAGTCAAACTTCCATGATCGACTGTGAAGATTACGAAACCTTTTAGTTAAAATCCAAACCTCTATATAAACAAATATACGTAAACAACTCTAACCTACCATGATCAATAACACCTTTCAAATCCTCCAATGGAATCCAAATGGATTCTATTCAAAAATTGATGAATTAAAATTATTAATTAACAAGTTCTCACCAGTAGCTCTTAGTATACAAGAAACCAACTTCACTATCAACAAAACTGGGTCTTTAAAAAATTATGTAACCTTTTTTAAAAACAGAGACAATCATAATAGGGCTAGTGGTGGAGTGGCTACCTTTGTTAGTTCACAGTACCCTTCGGAAGAAATCCCTCTATCCACAAATCTTGAAGCAGTTGCCGTAAGAATTTCTCTCAAATACAAACTAACTATTTGTAATATTTACATACCCAACTCACAAATCCTCAATTACATAGATATTCAAAACATTATCGACCAACTACCTACTCTTTTCATGTTTCTGGGAGATTTCAATAGCCATAATATCTTGTGGGGTTGCAATGACACAGATCAAAGAGGCACAATCGTACAACAAATACTCGATAATAACAATAACATAAATATTCTCAACAATGGTCAAGCAACAAGAATAAGTGCTAGCACCGGCAATCTCTCAGCAATTGATCTCTCTCTTTCGTCGTCAACTATAACACCCCATATTGAATGGGGCACTATGCCAGAGCTCTCGAGTAGCGACCATTTTCCAATTAAACTAACACTTAAATATACCGACTCTGGTGACAAACACACTCGCAGTCTCAAATGGAAACTGACCAATATCAACTGGGATACCTATCAAACAGAAATAGAAAAAAATATATTAAATCATGATTTCTCCTTCTCCAATAACAATAATGTGGAAGACAATACGGAGAAACTCAGTAATTTAATTTATAATACGGCCTCTAACATTTTCGAGCAAAATAGTTATTCTGGCAAACGACCTCCAGTACCATGGTGGAATAAAACAATCAAACATGCAATAAGAAATAAAAAAACATCCTTCAATAAATTTAAACGTACACACGATTTCCACGACTTCATAGAATTCAAAAAGAATAAAGCATTAGTCAGATATTTAATAAAAAATGAAAAAAAAAAAGCTTGGGAAAAATTCACGACAGACCTCAATAGCAAAGAGTCATCAACCAATATTTGGAAAAAAATCAAAATCATTAAAGGTATTCCTATGACCCAAATTAAAACTATTCTATCCGAAAATGTCATACTTACTGAACCTCAGGAAATAGCTCAATCAATAGGCCAATACTTCTACTCTAACAGTAGCGACGCTTCATTAACCAACGACTTCCTTAAGTACAAACAAGAAAAAGAAAAATATATTAATACCCCAACAAACTTACAACCCAACCATGGCCAAGGCAGCATCTTGAATGAACCGATTACCTTGCCTGAAATAGAACTATGTCTTCGTGGTAAAAAAAGTAAAAGCTGTGGGTCCGATAAAATTCCTTTTATTTTCTTACAAAACCTACCATCAAGTGGCAAAATGTTATTACTTCATCTCTACAACCAAATTTGGGAAACGGGCATAATCCCAATCAAATGGAAAAATGCCATCATCACCCCTATTCCAAAAAAGAATCAAAATAGATTTGAACCTACAGGTTATCGACCAATATCAGTACTTTGCTGTATGAGCAAACTACTAGAAAAAATAATCTACAACCGACTTAATTGGTATGCAACTCAACATAAATTCCTTTCACCATGTCAACATGGTTTTAGAAAATACCACTCAACCACTGATTGCCATGTAAAAATCGAAACTGAAGTCATAGAAACTCTAGCAAACAAACAATCAATGATCTTAATAAGCCTCGATTTGCAAAAGGCATACGATACTGTTTGGCGATACAGAGTTATCAATCTACTTAAAAATTGGAACATTCATGGAAACATGATAATATTTCTAACGAACTTCTTAAACCAACGATCCTTCCAAGTAAAAATTGGAGATCTAACTTCTAATACTTTTGTGTTAGAAAATGGAGTACCGCAGGGCTCCCCTCTCAGCATTTTTTTATTTCAGACGGCAATCAATAACCTTCCCTATACCATTTCCAATCCTGTAAAATCAATTATTTTTGCTGATGATACCCACTTATACATTCGAGGTACGCAAATTTCTGAAATGACTAGATTACTCCAAAAATGCCTAAACGACCTTTCCGAATGGTGCTTCAAGGCCGGCTTTATTTTCTCGCCTCAAAAAACTAAATGCATTCTTTTTTCTAACAAAAGGAAATTAACCAAACCGAAACTGTTTCTCGGTACTACTTGTCTAACATTTGTAGATGACATTTCAATACTAGGTCTAAATTTTGACTCTAAACTTACTTGGAAATCTCATATTATGACACTAAAAAAAAACGCATACAAAAGTCTTAATGTCATTAAAACCTTAAGTCATTATGAATGGGGTGCCGAAAGTACTATACTATTAAATGTATATAGATCGCTGGTAAGATCCAAACTAGACTATGGTTCAATTTGTTACGGCAACTCAGACTCAAAAATCTTAAAAATAGTTGACACAATCCACAACGCAGGACTGAGATTGTCAATTGGAGCCTTTAAAAGCAGCCCGATAATAAGTTTGCTTTCCCTGACTGGAGAACCTCCACTTCATTTCCGTAGACTTAAATTATCTCTTAATTATATAGCTCGTATCTTATCTACACCAAATAATTCAACCATTCTTTTTTTAAATAAAAATCGATTTTCCAAAATATACGAACATAATCCTAAATTAAGAAGACCATTAGGACTAAGACTACAGCAAGAGATGATGGAAATTAATATCGTAGCCAATGAAATATGCCAACGTGAAAACTGCCAGATACCTACTTGGAAACAACCAAATTACCGAGTTGATACAAGCCTATCAGTTCACTCGAAAAAAGAAACTTCAAATATTATCTATAATAATTTATTCAACGAACTTATACTTAGTTCCAGTACCAGTACTCAAATCTACACCGATGCTTCTAAAACTGAAATGGGAATAGGACTAGCAATAGTCCACCTCAACGAAACCAAGCAGTTCAAACTCAGCATTTACAACAGCATTTATACAGCAGAATATCTTGCTTTATATAAAGGAGTCCAATTAGCTCTACAGATTCAAGATACCAAAATAGATATATGTTCCGACTCACTCAGTGCCTTAGCTAATCTGCAATCAATAATACTGTCGGAGCCATTGGCTATACTAATTAGCAACCTTCTTTCAAAATCAAGCAAAGATATTAAATTCATATGGATCCCTGGCCATTGCAACATAAAGGGAAATGAAAAGGCAGATGAAGCAGCTAGAAATGCAATTATGACTCCAAACAGTGAATTAATCCCCTTTTCCTCACTTGTTGACATAAAGAGGAATATAAATAAATACTGCGTTGAATGGTGGAACACAAAATGGCACAACACCACGGAAAACAAACTTAGAGAAATTAAACACTCTGTTGAACTCTGGCCTAAATACACCGACCTAAATAGGAAAAATGAGGTAATTCTTAATCGCTTAAGAATCGGCCATACCAAATTCACACACGGACATCTCATGGCTAAAAGAGATCCACCCCTATGCCCTACATGCAACATAAACTTCTCTATCAAACACATCATTGTCCACTGCCCAAACTTTAACGCTGCCAGAAGAGACTTCAACATCCCTGATAACCTGTATGATGCTATTGGTCCTTTTTCTAACTGGCGAAACACAATTTTATACCTTAAAGAAATTGAATTGTATAACAGCATATAATAAGTTTGTTTATTTGTAATACTTGTTTTTAATTGTATATAATCGAATTGTCCAATAACTTATAATACCGTAAAATGTAAAAATGTAATAACTGTAAAGCTAATAACCTTGTAGTTGATGCTTAAACAATAAAAAAAAAAAAAAAAAACTAAACCTAGTGCAATTCTACTGCATATTTGCTGATATATCTTCCAAACATTTTATCGTTTTGTTTTTAAGTTTAAACTGAATGTGCTATCGAAATCATTTTTTTTATTAAATTAAAGAAAGTAAAAAAGTTGGTATTTTTGAAAGCAAATTGTGTGTAACTTCAAATAAAGCCGTATTTACTACAGTTTTATATTTTTCTATTATAAATGTTAATATTCTACAGCAGTGCTTCTCAACCTTTTTCTTACGACAAACGCTAACGCCATTTAGATACATAAAAATAGAGACCCTGTTAAAACAATTGATGGATTTTTGTAAAAGTAACAATTATAATATTATAAACCTATTTGTAAATAATTTAGAATGAGGCTGTCTTCACAATATTCTTATCTTATGCAATTTTTCTCAGTTGGGGACTTTTGCAGGATTTGAACTAAAAGTAGGTACCTTCCTAAAACAGCTTGAACCTAAAATACCTATATATGGCTAAGTATTTTTCGTTTCTTAAAATACTCTAGGTAGTAGGTACTATAGGTTTTATTATTTGTTTAATATAAGTAGTGTCAAAAATAAAATATTTAATTTTCATAAAAAAATATCGTAAAAAATGTTTGAACAACACAATTTAACTGTTGCCATGATAAAAAAAAATGTCGTTACCTATTGTGCTTGTGCTGTATTCAAAGTTATATTTCATCAATTTATAAAGACGTAATGTTATAATTATTGTTATTTACTACGAAGTAGGTATCTACGTATCTGTGACCTGTTAAATACAAATTCATAGACCTATAATAGTTGAAGATTATTTCATAATATTATGTTATAGCTAGAAACATAATAGTATTGTTTAAATATAGTATGTACTATGTATATTTAGCCAATGATAATAGAGCTATAGTAGGTCCCTACAAATACTATTTCGGTCCCTATTATATTCCTAAATAATATACAGTACCTATTATAGATATATAGTACAACATTTATATACTTATTGATCAGTTTTACTTAAAAATATAATAGAAAAGGGCTTTAATTTTTTTGGGGTTCACATTTTGAGTTTGCGGGTCCCCTGTGCATATTCTTAGCTGAGCCGATGAATTTACATCGAAATTCGAAATACATTATGATAATGTTAAATCGGCATCTTTATTATGAACTCAATCTTTAAATATTAGCTACCTATTTAGTACCTGCTATAATGTTGTGAATATTTCAATTTTCAGATGCTTAAAAAAAAAACCAATATTTCATTCTTGTACCACATTACCACCACAGATTAGAAATAATTAGAGTATAATATTGTACTGCACAATAGTAGTAAGTTGTAGTGTGGTTGTATAGTATGGCGTTGGGTAACAGTAGGTATATTATTGTTATATTCTGTGATATTATAATGAGTTTATCATCAAAGATATTATAAGATCTTATAATATCCATCGATTTATTTGAACTATACGCCGAACTAAGATATATTAAAAATACCATAACTAAGTATAATATCTTAGTTCGTGACTATATAAGTATAGCCACATTCTATATCATATAGTCTGTGGTATAGCTTAGATCATATTGTATGTTGTGGTCTAAGACGTATAGTTTACATGCCTCGATGATAATATCACAAAATATATTTCATATTATATTCTGTGATAATATCTTCGTACATCGAGGGCACGACTACAGAACCAAAAATGGTACGACTGCACGTCGGGTATGTGCCATTATGCCATATGGCAGGAAAAAAACGCGGGAAACCTTATGTGTACAATGCATATCAATACGACAGTACGTCTTCTTGTGTGCTACCGCAGAACAATGGTACACTATGCGTAGTTCGAGTTGTGCCCCGTTCCGTCTTCCGAAGTCTGTTGGATAGTATAATATTAATCGTTCGGTGTGTACAGCTATTATACACAAATTGTATAACAATTTTAGTATCTACGTTTAATTAAAGCCGGCCTAGAAACGTACTTAGACGAGTGTAAACTACAAACCTACTCGCCTAGAGCTCCGCAATTATTCATTATTGCGACCGACTTCTTCCGTCTTCTTCTGTCGACAAACACACACCTCTATAGTTGATTCCTGTCGTGTACGGTTACAGCCCTATTCACCGACCATCCGTTGGAGATTTTTAATCAGGTGCCTACCCGCTGAACCTTCAAAATCATGTCCAACGACGTGGGAAAGTCTAGCGATAAACTGTTCGTGAAAAAACGTGGTGAGTACCTAAATCATGTTTTGTGTTAAAGACGGACTGATGTGAGCATAGCAATGCTTTAAATAGTGTACCTTGAGTATGTGAATTTCCAAACAATTTATTTACCAACAGTTAAATAGTATTTTATTGTTTGCACTTGAAATTTCACTAAAAATCCCTCCAAAAATGAAACCCTATAATGTTTAATTTGTTGTTGTTAAAATTTATTAATTTATTTAGATGGCCGTATGGAAGAAGTAATGATGGACAAGATCACAATGCGAATCGAACAATTATGTGAGGGGCTCAATATGGACTTCATTGATCCGGTTATATGACATTTTATATTATTATTATTATTATTATTATATTATAACATTTATCCATCTTATATTACTTAAGTAAAAACCTTCAAGTTTTTTTCCAATCCATAATTGGTGTTAATTAATGTTTATTATAAAAAGTGTCAATTGACTTGAAATCCTGATAAAAGTGTTAAAAATAATAAAAATTATAAATTTAATTAGCTTAATATAATATTATATAACTCTGTATACATCCAAAAAATTCAAAAAGAGTTAGAGGAGATCGTTTTCCTATTAAATATTACCCAAAAGTACAAATGTGGCCAATGTATAATTTAATCTCTTACTAAAATGAAACTAATTTTATTAAAATAATTAAAATAAAAACTCAATTCACATTATTTTAAAGTTTTGCCTGGCGGTACCAAATTATATATGTATTGTTCCCAAGTTATTATAGTATTTATATTTATTTGTTTTTTTTTATCAAAATATTATGTTACATATATACATTTTTTTGTTATTGTCGTTAAATAGTATATTGTAATATTATAGTATTAATATAAATGTATAGGTATTTAATTTAGTACAACTAGTGTCTGAAAATTGTTTCTGTATCCTATCTAGAAAATGTATTTTCTTTTAGCTTTGTGGAGGAATCTATACTTTTAGACCTTTATAAATTGTTAACAGTTAAATAGAAAATTAATATTTGACTTATTTATTTTTCTCACTTTTAGCCTGAAATTACATTACATGTCATTGGTGATATATGCCCAGGTATAAGTACTGTACAAATTGACAATTTAGCTGCTGAAACAGCTGCTTATTTAACAACGAAACATCCGGATTTTGCTGTACTTGCTGCACGTATTGCAATTTCTAATCTTTATAAAGAAACTAAAAACAATTTCAGTGGTAAATTATTTATTCTGTTAAATTTATATACTTAATTAATTACATTATGAGTATGCATGTATAGTAAATTGTTATACTATTACAGATGTAATTTATGATTTGTATAACATGTCTAATGAACAAAATCAAAGACGTATGAAAATTATTTCTGATTTTCATTATGGTGTTGTCATGAAACATGCAGATCGTTTAAATAATGCTATTAAACATGATAGAGATTATACTTATAGTTATTTTGGATTCAAAGTATGTGCTACATAGTTTATTCTGTAATAAATAATAATTGTGTTGTGTTAATGTGACATATTTATTTTTTTAAATACATTTTAGACACTTGAAAAGTCATATTTATTAAAAATTAATGGTAAAGTTGTGGAACGTCCTCAACATTTATTAATGAGGGTTTCAATTGGAATTCATGGTGAAGATATAGACGCAGCTATCGAAACATATGACTTAATGTCATCAAAGTATTTTACTCATGCTTCTCCAACAATGTTTAATGCTGCTACACCTAGACCTCAACTTTCAAGGTAAGATAATAGGTATAACTTACTGTATAGGTAATATTTAATATGTATTAATATTTTTCAAAACATTGGTTTAGTTGTTTTTTGGTTGCTAATAAATCAGATTCATTGGAAGACTTCAGTAAAACAGTTAAAACATGTGCCAAGATTTCTCAATCTTCTGGTGGTATTGGCATACACTTACATAATATTAGTGCAGCTGGTACAACATGGACCAAATATCCAAAACATGAATCCCATGGTCTCGTTGAACCGTTAAAAGTCCTAAATGATTTAGCTCAATATGTTGACCAAGGTGGAAAAGTTAGTAAATATTAATAAATATTTTATTCTAAGTTGTAATCTGTTACTTTATTGTATTTGGTTTTATTAGAGACCTGGTGCAGTTGCTGTTTATATTGAGCCTTGGCATGCCGATGTATATACTTATACCGAGTTACGTAAAAATACTGGTAATAAAGAAGAAAAAACTAGAGATTTATTTTTAGCTCTTTGGATACCTGATGAATTTATGAGACGCGTTGAGACTGATCAACCTTGGAGCTTAATGTGTCCACGTAAATGTCCTGGTCTTTCAGATGTCTGGGGCGACGATTTTGTGAAACTTTACAAAAAGTATGTCTTTAGTATTTCTAATTTCTTATTAAAATAAATATACTGCTAATATTGTAGATATTAAATATGTAAAAACCCAATAAATTATAAGTAGGTAGTCTCTAGTCACAATTCCTAAAACTGAAACTTTGATTATTTCTTATTATAGGATATATTATATCTATATTCTATACATATTCATATTTCCTAAATACAAAACGTGCAATTAATACAAACATTTATGTCTTAATATGATAGATATGAAGAAGAAAAACGTTACAACAGGCAGGTATCGGCAAGAGAATTATGGTTTCGTATAATAACTTCTCAAATTGAAACTGGTATGCCATATGTACTGTATAAAGATGCATGCAATGACAAAAGCAATCAAAAAAATCTTGGTACAATTAAGTGTAGTAATCTTTGTACTGAAATCATTCAGTACACTTCATCGGAAGAGGTAATTAATTATGATTATACTAGGTATATATTATTTTTATATTTTTTGCATATATTATTTTTATAGGTAGCAGTATGTAATCTAGCTTCAATTGCAGTAAATATGTTTGTAAAACCTAATGGAGAATATGATTTTGAAAAGCTTTTGAAAATTACTAAAATTGTCACCAAAAATTTGAATAGAGTGATAGATGTCAACTTTTATCCCGTCATAGAAGTAATTAAATTTATTGAATGCAAATACAGTTTTGTACATAACATTTTTATCACTTAGGCTGAAACTTCAAATAAACGACATCGCCCTATTGGGATTGGTATACAAGGTTTGGCAGATTTATTTTTATTGATGCGATTTCCATTTGGCTCTCCTGAATCACGAAAGCTTAATTTACAAATATTTGAGACTTTGTATTATGGTGCATTAGAAGCTAGTTGTGAGTTAGCTGAAAAATATGGAACTTATTCATCTTATCAAGGATCACCAATTAGTCAAGGAGTAAATTAAAACATAACAATAGATGGATCATGTTTGTTAATCAATGTTTATGGTTTTAGATTTTGCAGTATGATATGTGGAATGTAAAGCCTACTGACTTATGGGACTGGGATATATTAAAAGAAAAAATTGCTAAACACGGAGTTAGAAATTCATTGTTATTAGCACCGATGCCTACGGCTTCTACAGCACAAATTCTTGGAAATAATGAATCTATAGAACCATACACTACAAATTTATATTACAGACGTACTCTTAGTGGAGAATTTAGTGTTAGTTAATTGTGTAATTCTATTATTGTTGTTTTTTAAACTTATCTTTATACTCCAGGTGGTTAATCGTCATTTATTAAACGACCTAATTAAGCTTAACCTATGGAATGAGAATATGAGAAATGAATTGATTTTCTACAAAGGATCTGTGCAGGTAAAAACAAATAATTTTGAGAATAATTTAATGAATATCATTTGTACTTTAACTTTTAATTTTATATTAATGTAGAAAATAGAAAGTATTCCAGACAACATAAAAGCATTGTATAAAACTAATTGGGAACTATCTCAAAAAATCATATTAGATATGGCAGCAGATCGGGCAGCATTCATAGATCAATCTCAGTCATTAAATATTCACATTGAGCAACCAACTATTGGTAAAATATCATCTGTACATTTCTATGGATGGAAAAAGGTAAGTTAATTATATAATTTTAATAATTTTAAATATTGTATTAATTTATTTTTATAATAGGGCTTAAAAACTGGTATGTACTATTTGCGAACCAGGCCAGCTGCAGATCCTATCCAGTTTACAGTTAATAAAAGTACACTGTCTAATAATGTTGCAATTCAAACTGAAAAGAATGATGCACTAGATATGCAACAATTGGTATGTTCATTGGAAAACAAAGATGCATGTACAATGTGTGGAGCTTAACTGAATGTAGTTATTCATTTAGTCTGTATATTACTAATGCATCAAATAATTTTATACAATGAATTTGTTCATAGTTTTATTGTAATTCTTTTTTGACTTTATTTTTTATATTGAGTATTATCTATACATTTAATCTGTGCTAAACATGTAATTGGGAAATATGTAAAAAAAAAAATCCCAATTCAAAAACAAAAATGTATTTTTATTTTATTAATTATTATTATTATTATTATTATTATTTAAACATTAATACACCACTATATTGTAATATAACATTTCTAATTAAAAGGATTAAGTTTATTCAACCAACCTTTGTTCTCTTCTACTGTTTCATTACTATTTTTCAACTCTTCTATCAATTCCAGTCTATATTTTGCCTTCAATGGCGCTTTTTTTTCATTTATTTCATCTATATCTTGCATCTTAAGTAAAGCCTGGTCAAATGTTAAACCATACCATTCAATTTCTTCGTGGGTATAATTATTTAAGTAATGTTTATATTTGTCATATACTTCTTGTTGTTTTACATTATCATCTACATACAATGTCTTGTCTCTTAAAGCCATTAAAATGTGACGTTTAATTTTTAAACTTAAAGTGGTTCTTAAATCACATGCAGCTGTTTTCAATAGATAATGGTCCAAACCATAATTCTTATTAATTTCATCTAGGGCCTTTTCAGTCACAGTAGTTGACATGTACTTATTTAGAATTTCACTGTAGACTACTGTTTTTTTTAGTGTTGGTGTCCAAAAATGTGGGACACGGCTCTTATATTTACCACTTTGTTTGAAACCTTGAACTACAGCTTCTCCTCCCCAAATACCAGAATGCATTGTTTTTGGATACTTTAAAGGAATTGGTATGTTCTGAACAGGAATCACTGCTCCAGTTTTCTCATCTTTAGTCCATTTTCCTGGTGTAGCTTTGTAATAAACTGGTTCAGGAACTTTGTGACGCCATTCCTTATAAAATTTCTTATATGCCTCTGGAAGCCGATCACCAAGACCGGAACTGATTTTTGTTTTTTTTGGTATGTATAATAATTTTAAGCCATTGGCAAGCTTGGATTCCATTTTAGGATTCCTAAAATTTTTTTAAATATATCAATAAGTATACATTCATAACATTAATTTTGTGATACAAATAATAGTTTGTTTAATTAAAATGAAGAAAACAATACCAGTGCACACATAATGTATTGACTTTTTCATTTAGTTTTATGAGATATTATGCAATTAAACTATTGATAATTGTGTTAATATTAACTATGGCTAAATATATTTATTATATACATGATTTAATCTTGTATCTACCTACATATGTTACATTTATTTATTTATTTTTTATTAATTTTTTTTATTTGTAGTACTTACCTAAAACATAAGTGTTTAGGTATGTAGTTATGTTTTTTTACCTATTTTGTAAGTAGGTATATTCAAATTGATTTTATTTAGGTACGTTTATTATAAATTTGTTAAGTGATTAAATTACTTTATGGAATAATATATGAAGAGATAAAGCTAAATCATAATACATCATCAAAATTAAAAGCTAGTCAACGAAATATTTATACCAATCACTGTTCCACATGTATTGTAACACTCCTGTTTTATAATATTATCATTAATATAATTTGACAGTAACAGTACAACTTAACTAATTAGCAACCGATTTCAAAATTATAATTAAAAAGTATGCAGAACATAAAATATAATGTAGCAGTGAAAAGGTTAAGTATCTTTATAATTGGTATTTTTTTTTAGCAAATTACTGAATTAGAATTACGATTGCGTCTAACATCCGCTTTTGTTTTATTGGTGCCTGGTGAAATAAAAATCTCACGGCTATAAAATCATATAGTTCCAACTAACTCTTAATAATATAATAACATACAATATGTATAATTCATTTAATTTGCATTTTAGTTTTGCTAGATTATAACACGGTGTGAATATAAAACAACAGTATTCGACTTACCTTTATAGTAGCTGCTTAGGCGCTATCCGCAAATTGTTATTAACTATTAGATAAGTGCAACCAATATTTAAATATTTAATAATATTAATCTTATAGTGTGGATGTAAGTCGCAGACTCTTGGAAGATCCTATATTCTTGAAATTTGCTAAAGTACCTAATCACTAATCAGTAATCACAAATTCGTATGATAGTAGATAGATAATGTTAATATATTAACAGATAGTATTTTAAAGTCTTTTTGAACTATACCTACGACCATTGGATAGGTTATTCTGTAATACGAGTACGACGTTATATTTTTGGTTTTATTCAATAGTTATTATACTTATAACTAATTTATTTTATCAAATTTAAATTCTTAAATACAATATTATTAATGTTGAATTAAAGAGAAATAAATATGTTACAGTTATTTACAAGCACTTATATAATGTATTTTTCATCACGACGTTCATCAGTCAGGTTGGCCGAGCGGTCTAAGGCGCCAGATTTAAGCTCTGGTTCCCAAACGGGAGCGTGGGTTCGAACCCCACACCTGACAAACCGATTTTTTTTTACTTTTTAAACATTTGTTTGTTAAATATCAAATATTACAAAGTAATTTCATATTGTTCTAAATCGTATTATTTTTTTTATTTCTTGCAGTTATAAATCGAAACAATTTCTAAAATTAAAATATGAATTGTTGATCGCAATGAAAATTACTGATATCCGAATTGATGGAACTTCTCGGAACTTCTCGGAACGCTCTCAGATAAAACACACAAAGGAAAAAGGTTGCAGGTTGCTGGAAACCCGCGGGTCGCACAATATGTGTATGTATTTATAGGTACCTATACAATTTATACAATTTACACGTTTATTTTAATTAGTAGATAACTCAGAGGTTTTTTAACTCAGACAAATGCTCTTGCGATAGAATGATAGAAACTTTTTCCATATACTCTTTCGTTTAAAAAAAAAAATCAAGAAGATCTGATAAGTAGTTCCTGAGATCAGAGTTTACCCTATACAAAGATTTTCAATTCACATTTATATAGTTAAATTACTTATTAGTTATTACCTAGTTATTAATACAGATGCAAATTGCACATCACCAAAATATATTTTAACACACTAGTTATTAGTCAACTGTAAATTTAACAATTACATCGTTAGCTATAGTCCTATATAGACCTAATATAAATGGCAAATATAAAATGTATTTACGGACAAAAATTAGTCACAGACATATAAGTAAAATTCACTTTTTCTGTCTTAAAATACGGCATACGACTACAATCAGCCCACACATAGATTGTTCTTATATTAATTTAAGAATATAAAAATACATAAGCACGATTTTTTTTATAAATATTTTAAGTTCAAATTTTGACATAATCATAAAACTATGCAAATTATTTTGTAGTTCAATATTTATAACATTTTCATTTTCATAGCTAAGAGTTAGCATTTCAATACAAGGTTCCTCATAACTTAAGTAATTCTTACTGAAACCCAAAAATCTAAAAATATTTTTACATTATTATTCACAATTTTTACTATAGACTCTTATTATGAAGTTCAAATTTTGTCGAATATTACTTTTTGGTTTTTCAAAAATATTATTCCTGGAGACTTAAATATTTTGCGTGTATTATTTTTAAATAAAGTTTTCTAAAAATGGTTTTAAAAGTTATGTAAACAATCAGCTGAGACTTCCAGGTGACAAAAAAAATTATAAAAAATGATCTTCTATTTATTGCATGGCCATGACCAATCACTTCAGATATGCATTACCTACATAATATATATATTTAGACTCAAATTTAAATCACGAAGATCCAATGCTTGACATAGATAGGTTTTGATTTTGGTTATGGTATATTAGAAAATGAAAAATACAGAGGTTAGGTAATAACCAGATTCAAGAATTTTTGGTCTATTATAATTATATTGGGTTATACATTGAACGTACGAAACTGTACATATAAAGTTGTAACCTAATAAGTAATAACCCATCAATAATATTAAATTTTTTTATTTTACGTTTATGTACCTAGAATATATTATTAATATTATATTATTTATTGTGTACAGTGTGGGTATAGGTATTAGGTAAAAAAAGGTAAATACAAACTCGTTGGTTGGACGTGGATATATAACCACTCGATTGGTTTAATAAACGTTAGTTTAAGTTATAAATAGGGCGTGGATTTAACTTAAACCAATAAAAAAACATGAAAAATACCTTAAAAAAATATGATTTAATACACTTATATAACAAAAGCTTAAAATGCCAAGAAAAATTAAAATACAATTTAGATAGGTACTTAGGTATATATTATATTCGTTTTATTTTGTGTTTCATTATAGCACTGGTCAATCAGATTCCATTTAATATTTAAAAATAAAACTTCGACAGTTATTGGTAAATGTTGTTTTGTATAACTGAAGTCATAAGAGTGAACATAATACGTACCAATAATAGAAAAATTAGTAAAAAAAATTTTATTTAATCATATTAATTTTTTTTTTTTGAAGGAATTTAAGCCAAAATCTTTTTAAATGTTATTTTTTCTAATAAAATTTACAAAAAATGCCTTCAAGACATAAAAATAAAAACCTGAAACGTAACAAAAAAAAAATGCTATAAAAATCAATTAAATTATAATTAAAAATTTCATTTTTCAAATCTTTGATGTATGAAATGAATTTTTGATACAATGTCTTAGAAATTTTAGGAAAAAATGTAATTTATATTTAAAACTACGCCCTAGTCAAAAATAATAATTTCTGATAATGCATTGTTGGCGTTGGGAGGAGGGGGGTGGTTGGACAATCAGCCGAGCTGAAATCTAAAATCTTATAAACACCTAAAATAAACAATTTATCACACTCATCACGCGTTATGATACTAAAATACAAAATATTTATAATTTATATTTGTACCGATCTCTTTATAAAATATATAGTATATATATTAATATATTATTATATCAATAACAGCTTATTTTTGAGCAGCGGTCCACCGGCCCAGTCCGCTCCTGACCTGTTCGCCGTGCGATATGTTGCTTAACATTATTTGCATGAAATACCCAAACCTGCGTGCTACATTCATGTTTTCCCCACCACCGACGTCATTCAACACTATCCTTCTAATGATTCAACTTCAGTTGGCATCTTATAGTTACGCAGGCTGTGCATTTTCTATTAACCCGTTAGTATTATGATGTGCAGTCGGTAGGTACTATACTACTATAGGTATCGTCGTGTCGACTTGGTTTTACATATTTTCTGTAGTACGACGGAGTTTCGGCGTTTCATGTTTTGTAATAATTTTGTTGTACGGTGTGTTTGTGCTGCAGTTCGTTGATATGTGTCGCGACGTCCTCGGATACATTTGCTTTCGAAATATTTATTCGGTCATCGCTATTATATGTTGCTTAAATAGGTAAATTTAAAATCAAGTACTTAAAATCAGACGGCTTATAGTACCTCACCAATCAACTATGGATTTTTCGAATAATATTTAATTACTTTATTTACTTATTTGACTTCATGCTATCTATAAGACATTAAGACATTTAGGTTAGGATCTATTTATGATTGAACGCATGCCTTTCAATGCAGTGTTCTGCAATTGTCTAATCTATACTATTATTACGGTTTTTTGAAAAAATTTCCTGTAGTGTAGCAATTCAAACATGTTAATAATTAATAAATTCGTATTAATTATTTTCAAGTATAATTTTAAATGTACAACAATTGTGTACCTATAAAATTAAAAACAACTTCATAGTTTGAAAAAATATTTATTATTTAATATAGAAGGTTAACAAAAACATGAAATATGAATAATTCCATTTAGATATAAATGTAAAATAATAATTGGAAACAATACTTTGATGATTTTAAAATATTATCTGTAACCAATTAATAATTATAATCAAATGAGTTGTTGCACATACATTTAATTATATAGTTATTATAATATAGTATTGGTGATAAATTGATCAACTATAACACTATATAATTATTTTATTTAATGTTATCGAACATTTTAAAATAGTATTGTTGAATTTAAAAACAATTATAATTTTTAAACGTCGAAAAACTATTCCCAAAACTGATAATTTTAATTTTTAGAGGGAACTTCATATCTAATACTCCTATTCTTATGCATTAGGAATATTTTAGACTTAAAACACTTTTCTCAAGAATTTAGTATCAGGTAGAGGAGTAAGATAAAAAAAATTATGCTAAATTATATTATTTATATATTATTCGTTTTAACTTTCAAACGTTGACAAGTATATCCATTGTAATCACAGATAATTTTGCGGAAGGAAGCTCTGTAACTCCTATTTTAACACGCCTATAAATATTACATATATATTGTATCATACAATTTATAATATTTGGAAACATGAAGTGGCCAACATTATCGATGAAATCAAATAAAAACGATTTCAGTTATGGAATCGATTCTACCATAGCACAGGTAAGTGAAATACAATAAATTATTACAGTAGAACTCCAATTATCCGGACTAATTAATGTCAAGGGTGGTCCGGATAAGCAAATATCCGGATGATTGACATATGATATATCAAAAGTTATATACACACGTAACCATAAACAAATATGTAATTTTATTAGATATTCAACTGAAACAAAATAAGCTTTAATTAAAGTACATACGTGATAATTTAAAACCAAAAAAAAGCTGCCTTGGCACATGATTTATTTTATTTTGAAAAATGATGATATTTTAGTTTGCTTCATAGTTGACTTTCTCTTTAGAGCAGCTAGGTCTCTCAATCTTCTTAATTGCAACAATTGAGTGGTGTTTGATTCTTCTTGTCTCTCAAACCATTTAAACGCCAAATCCAATGCATCAAAAGCTTCAGAATGAGACGGCCCATTTTCACCTTCAGTCAAATCGTCAGTTTCATTTTCCTCTTCTTCAGTTTCATCTTCTTCAAATAAGTTACGAACTATTTCATCATCCGAAAGTATTTGATATCCAGGATCATTTGTATCCATAAGCAACCACTCACTTATATTCTCTTCATCACAATCGCTAAATACGTGAACTTGGCTTATACACGGCCGTATTTTTCTCGTCCGGTTAATTGGACGTCCGGATGATTGGCGTTCGGATAATTGGAGTTCTACTGTATTTATGTTATAAATGACCGGTGGTTACGTTGAGATGATAAAATCGTATTAATAGACGGTACCTATACGTGGTTACCTATGTGTAGGGTAAACGAAAATTCATCCAGATAATTCACAGGGGATGTACCTATTGGAGCGTATCTGGTAGTATACGACGAATACTAATAACAATATTTATAAAGAAATGCGTATACGTAAAATAAATATATTAATTTTATAAGTATACGGTGAATGGCAATGGGCAATTAGTACAATATTTTATTATTATTTTGTCTTTTTGAATTCTATATGGTTACCCATGACTTGCAACACTACCTCCCATCATCACACCATTCGAGAACCATTTAACCATGCAATGTACCTAATCATAAATATAGCTAATGTGCAAATATATCATATAGATCATAATATATATTGTTAACGAAATAGACTGTTGCAAATATTTACAGTGGATATAAATATATTTATATTATAAGACAAGTATGGATAATTAAAAAATATATAATATTTATGTTTTTTTAGCTCGGAGAGAAAACATTTTTGAGATACATTTAAAAAAAATATTTCTTATACACAAAACTTTATTTACCAATTACCAATACGTAATTCGTGACTTCTGTTGTTAGCAAGATATAGCGCCTCATCGTTTAAGTTTTGTTATTTTTTCATTCCCCAGGTCTTTGCTTTGACGACGACTTATTTGTTCAGCATGAAAGTTGGCATCGACATGATGACACCGACAATAATCATTGGTGCCATTACCGACAAGCACAATAACACCGGCTACAACCCTCTCTCCCACATATCGGAAGAACAGACTTCCTGGATAGGTGAGAGTCAAAATGGGGCACCGTTCGTGATTATAATAATAAGAATATCACATAATATATTAAGTACATTATACGAAATTTATACTAATATATATTATATCTATAGAGTATTAGAGTGATATGATTAATTTCACCGCAAGTGAGGCTTATTTAAAAAAAAGCCACAAAAATTGACTACAAAAATCAGTGTTGCCGATTAAACGGATCGTTCTGAATGTTATTATGCCAGTATGTTTGAATAAATTGTATTATACTTTCAATCAAGCCCGAAGCCAGGTTTTTTTTTGAAGGGTATTTTAATGTTATATGTAAGTATAACTTTTGGGGGGTTTTAAACACTTTCCATTATATATGTAAATTATCATATTAATAATATGAAATATGAAATAGAACTCCATATGAGTATATATTTTGTAGAAATTTGAAGCACAATATATTATTTTAAATATTGATATTGTAAATATAATTTTAGTATAAATGGTGTTAGGAGGTGCGGGTTGTTAAAATACCCGAAGCTTCTACCTCCCTAGTTACTATACTGTTGAATATAATTATAAAGAAGCAGATACAGGTAGAGGCAAATCCACGCAAAATGATTTGAACAGTCGTCACATAGTGTTTTTATGTAAATATCTAGTAAGTCAGACAAATGTATTTTTTTTTTTAAATATTTGCGGTATCTTTTTTTAGAGGTATAAGTATAGATTTTATGCTGCTTAAAAAGCTTGACAAATTTGTTACAATAATTCTTATGAGTTGTATTTTACATAGGTATAATTTAAAGATATCGAAAATACATAGGCACATTTTTTGTTATAAATTATTTGTAGATATACAGTTACAGTTTTAAGTTTTCATAGTTACTTATGCATTGAAAAACTCTATACAATGATTCTTCATAAGCTGTTCTCACAGAAATCTAAAAGCTCAAAAATACATAAATACATATTCACAGTTCATTTTCTCATAGATATTTCAATAAGTCAAAATGTCTTATAAAATTGGATATTTAATCAAAAACTAACGGTTGTTGGTACTAAGTTATTTTATTGTAATTCAAAAACATTATTTATATTTTGCTTCAGGTCACACGACTTGCACTAGGTACGTGTTATATTATAATAGGACATCATATTATTATGTATGGGTTTCTTGAAGTTAAAAAAATATATAGTGAGAGGGGCCGTAGTAAAGGCGACTTCACACTGCTCCATGAACCTTGAACCGTGATTTTTGGAAAAAATATTCATCACTGTGATTGGCCGAATCTATCGGTTAGCAAGTGGTTTACCACAATGTTACCATAGTATGTTTCATATACCAAAGAGTAGAATTCAATCCTATTCGTGGCATATGTTATACCAATTTAGCTCTTACCGCCCATCGAATTACATTAATACACGGTTGAATCACTTCATCACATTATAAACGACCATAAATCAAAAAATGATTTTATTTATCGCTGTGCAATGTGAAATCGCCTTAAGACTATTCAAACCTTAGCTCGTCCGACCATGTTGTCTTATGTCTAACCCAACTTAACCACGCGCAGGAAGTCTCATCTACCTATTCCCGCCGGTGGGCAGCGTGGTCGTATCCTTTGTGCAAGACCGGTTCGGTCACCGGGTGTGCATGATGGTGGCCAATGTCACGCACCTGCTGGCCGTGGCCACGTTGGTGTTGTCCGACGGCCCAACCGGGCTGTACGCCAGCTCGGCACTGATGGGCTTCAACGTGGGATTCGTGACCAGCTTCTCACTGTCCTACTGCGGAGAGGTGTGTGAGCCCAAGCTCCGCGGCACGCTCACCGCCGTGCTCAACCTGTTCTACTTCGGCGGTTACCTGTGCGTAACCATGCTGTACGCAGTCACCGCCGATTGGCGACTGTCCGTGCTGTTCACCGCGATATTGTCGGTCGTCAATGCTGTGGTCCTGTTCAAGGTAGGTAATAATATATACTAATATCGTTGAGGTTTGGACGATTAGCCGCCAACCTGACATTAACAATATATTTTAAGAACATTTGTCAAAGTGTTAGATTGTATTTGTTCGAAATCAAATTCAGCTACTGCGGTACGATCGCATTCGTTTGTCCCATTTTGTCGAAATCTCCACATCCAATGAACTTAAAATTCCGATCCACGGACCAATGGGTTTTTGATTCTGAGTGGAGCGATGAATGTATTGATTTTACAATTAATGTATGTGTGCTTTCACAAAAATAAAAAAATTATTTTGTAGTTAAAAATATACCTATAAGGCTATATCTAACATGTTTAATTTTTATATCAAAGGCTTGAAAATGTAATACAAGGCTCCCCAGAAGAATCATACTGGAATCAAAAAATATATACAAAATGTATTTTGTTTACATAGATGGTTAAATTTGGACGAAATTCAGTAATTAAACTTAGAATAGAATAAAGATTTTGGTTATTTTGATGTAATTCATAAATATTTTTCGCGGGCATTTGTAACTTCCACGTATATTATTATATTTTATATACACAAAGACATTTTTATAACATCTAGATTGATTATATGCCATTGCCTATATTTTAAACTTATACCATATTATTACTAATAGTCTGACAGACCTTCTCCACTAAGAATCATTTTACTACGTATAATGTATATGTGTATTATAATAGGACCTACCTGTCATTGAATTCAATTTTAACACATCTATAATAAACTGTGTCCTATTTATTGGCGAAGTACACTCAACACCAGCAGAGTGATTACCTACATGATGGATTTTATTTTTTATATTAATATAATGGTTTTTTGAGAAAATATTTCGTTAATTATTTTGTGACAATCGCGTTGGCGCGTTGCCCTCCGAAACGGCGACATTCAAACTGAACAATAATATTATATAAATATATAATAAGTCTTTTAAAAAAATATACAATTTCGAATTTAAATGTACCTAATAACATTTAATACCATTTCAGACCCCAGATTCGCCAATGTGGTTGATGTCCCGTGGCAGAACGGATGAGGCGAAGAGCACGTTTAACAAACTTCGAGGTGGCGTCGGAGAGGACAAGTGCGCTGTAGAATATCGGGACATGGTTCATTATACATCCGAAATTAATTTACCAACATCTGGTTAGTATTTAATTTAATTTTTGTTTTTCAAGACAAAATTTTAGAGTTTAATTTCACTGGCAAAAAAATATACAGCACGAAAATCTGGCTTATGACTTTTCATACACAATAACGAACACTTTTTTACCATCAGTTATAACTTATATGTAATATGTAAATGTTTAATTGAACACAAGCTATTATTATATTACTATTACATATTACATCTATTTTAAAAATGTCCAAATTTTTTTCAGGAGAAAAACAGGAAATGTTGTCTTCTATCAAAGATTCACTGTACCGTTTCATTGAACCCGAAACGCTGAAACCTTTGCAACTACTCATGATAATGATCTTCTTCACCAATCTGTTGTCCGGTATACCGTACATACCGTATCTGATATCCATATTCGACAAATTCCAAGTGTCTTTCGATCCGGCTTGGGCAACGGTTGGTTAATAATATATACATTTTTAAATCATGTTCATCTATATACGACAGGTTTATGAACTACACTATATTTCCAATAGACTTAGTGGCTATTGGCTAGACTGCAGGCGAAAACCTGTATGCAAAAAAAGTCCCCGATGCTGGGTTAAAAGGTGGGGATCTGTTAAAATTAAAGGGGGGAATGACAAATTCCCGTGAAGCTTAACGATGTGAAACACAGGTCTTTGCTTCTATAGAAAAAATTAATGATTATAACAATAATAATAAGTAATAACAATAATAAATCAATCTTTCACAATCTTCACACATAGTAATTTTATTTAATATAGGTACCTACGTTCAAATATTATATAGGTACTATAAATAATTTTTTCATATATTAGTTGAAAACATTAAAAGAAGGGTCCCCAATCCTCATTCTATAGTCGTTATCTGCAATGCTCAATAGACTGGTATTTGGGAGCGAGGTGGTATAAGAAATTGGGAGTAAACGATATTTGTAGAGTAAAAGATAGATCTTGACATCTTGTTAATCGAAAGAGAAACTTTGAAAATCGACGTCAATAACTATTGAATTGATACAACAACATTAATAAATAATAAAATAATAACGAGTGTTCTTGTGTATATTTACTGTATAGACAATGTACATGGCTTTTGGCGTCGCAGGAAACGTGCTGACCATATGCTCCATAAGCAAATTGGGAAAGAGATTTTTGACTTTGTGCACAATGGCTACTTGTTCAGTTTGTTACCTGTCCATTGGGATCGTCGGAAACCTATTGCCATCGTCTCCAGTCACGTCGTGGATAAAAATCGTGTTGTTCTTCATGTCGACTTTTTTTTCATCGATGGGAATAACGCCTATTGTGTGGATTCTCATGTGTGAAATTTTCCCAATGAAGTAAATACACGACGTCCTTCACATAATAACTATAATTTAGACACTTTTGAATTTTGATATACTTAACATTATTATAATATTATAATTGATATAATATAAAAAAAAAAGATGAAAGGTCTCTATAGGTACAAATATATTACAGTGGGTTCCTCTTAATGTGATCGACGTTGGTGCAGGTCATTTGGATTCTATTAAATAATTGTTTCAAAAAATAAAACAAGTTTAGGTATAAATTATTGAAAAAGAAATGCATAACAAAGAAAAAACCAATGTCCAGTGGCCAGTGATTATAATTACACTTGAGTGTGTTATGTAATTTATTTCTCTTATTATTAGACTATAATAAACTGCACATTGAAAATGTTATAATTTTATGAATTATGATTAAAATTAGCTCTGATTTTGACTACTAATCCATAAAAACGATTCAATCCTGGGTGCACAATATGGTGTACAAAATGCTCATAACAAAACAAAGCCTTAGCGGCTTAGCCCTTAGGTTATGGTTTATTTTTGAATTAAATATAAACGATTTATCGATAAACGATAGATTTTACAAACCTGAGATCACAGTAACTGAAACTCACTGTAGCCCTTTATTTTCTGTATAGCTTCGAATATAATAAATAATAATATAACACAAGTTATACGAGTTTTCTCATTGTCTCGTCGTATTCCAGAAGTAAAAACGTCGGCGCCGGTCTTAGTTCAGCGACATACTTCATCTTGAGTTTCCTGATGACCAAGTTCTATTTGGATCTCGAAATGATTACGGGTTTCTATAACACCTTCGTTTTGTTCGGGGCCATAGGCCTAATCGGTCTTGTGTATTTGCACTTTCAGCTCCCGGAAACCGAGAACAAGACGCTAAACGAGATTTCGGAACACTTTAAATGCAAAAACACGAAAGCCGATGTGCAAGCTGGTATACCTTAAAATAATATTATATTTTAACGTAACTATTATTGTTATTACCTATTTAGCATAATCATAATTATAATTCATTGTTAATTGTAAACCCAAGTTGTACGTCTAATAAATTATCATGTATTTTGTATAATAATTTATTGGTTTAGTTTTTACCGTTTACATTTTGTGCGTTCTCGTATTGTTCTGCGTTCAGCTTTTATTTTTATTGTAGGTACTTATATAATTTGAACGTTTTTCTACCAATTGTAGGTATCTGTAGTACTAGGATTCATAAAAAAATCCTACATACCACGGGTGTTAGGTGTTACAACTACACATTGTTGCATCACAGAGAATATGGTCACTCCTGAATCCTGTATCATAATTCTTCATAATTAAAATTCCTTTCCATTTTAGTATTTTACTTATCATAATTAATTTATATTATTTTATGCTATTTATATTAATTTTGTTCTATTTGTTATTTTATTCCTTATAATTTATTTCTATTATTATATATTTAATAATTATTATAATTGGTAAATCAGTAGTTTTTTTGATAATTAAGGAACAATTGCTGTGAAAACTGAAAAATATAATTGCCACCTAAGTAAATATTTTAAATTACCCCTTTATTACTCCTTAGGTTTTAGTGAATAAAAAAAAATTGAATACAGTTGGGGTTTAATAATAACGTATGTAAAAAAAGAACTGCTTAATGGAATAACCAAGGTTATAATCAATATTTTAAAAACATTTTCTTTTATATCATTTATAAACACTTGTGATATATAATATATAGTATAAATTATTTAATTTTAATTTTTAAAAACTGAAAACTTAATTTAAAAATAGCCAATTTATAAACCTGACTATAAGAACAATTTTGATGGTCAAAACATTTATCTAAGTCAAGTAGTTATTTTTTAGAATTTTTTTAAATACCAATATTTTTTGGAGTAAATTAATTTAAAACGTATAAGTATACCTAACTTTTTCAAAATATTATTTTCATACATCAATTGTAACTTAAAGCAAGGAAAATATTATTTATTTAATCTAAGTGAGTTTATACAAAATGTTCAAGTTTTGGAATATTATAGTTATACACTTATCCTTTATGAATACATATTACAAATATTTTTATAATTGTAGATTCTGAGCTGAGGGATGAATGTATTGATTTTACAATGTTATTTTCTTTTTTTTTGTGTGTGTCTGTGTACACAAAATGTAATCGAAATAATGCTTCGATTTTCAACTTTAGTTTCTTTTCCATTGGGAAAGTGAATTCAATTGGCGGATTCGGGAGATGAAAATTTAAAATGTCTAGTAGTTTTCAAAAATACTGGTAAAATTAAAAAAAAACTGGAATTTTTAACTAAAATTGGTTTTCAAAACCTTAAATTCATGAATGAAACCGATGAAATATTCACTGATTGTTCGTATTAGCATTTTTTATACATATTAAGATTTTCAACATATTATTACTCATGTTTAGCTATTTATAGACAAAAAAAAATTGTCGATTATTATTAGTTTTTTTTTTAAACTGATGTCAATAAAAAATGTTTGCTTTGTCAAAAAACTTTAAAATGTTATACAAGGTTCCTCATAAATTTTTATTAGTGAAAATTAAAAAAATTGTGCGTTAATTCACAATAATTTTTTGAGCATCTGAAGTTAGAAATTTAATAAGATTTGTAAAAATCACACAAATTTTCAAATTTTTTTGGGTTAAAAATTCATAAAATTGTTTATTTATGTATCTAAATCTAGCTGAACCCATGCACTTTGTAGCCCGTTAAAAATCCTACCTTATTTATGTCTCAAACTGTGTAATACAAACAAAATCCTAATAAGTATGTCTACCTTTATGATTCAAAAATACCTACCGGAAAGTCAAATTAGATTTTTATGAGCATTTGAAGTTAAAATGTTTACAACATTTGATATTTATTTTATACAAATAATCAATCAACAGTTTATAAACACAATTTCAAAATCAATTATAAATACCAATCAGCTATTAAAAATACTGTATTATGAATTCAACAAATAACAATCATTGTAATTTGTAATTAAATAAAACATGCGTAGGTACCAATAAAATTGTTTAAGTTCAGATTTTTAAGATAAAATAGTAAAATAAAAATTTATAAGGTATCAGTAACTAGTAAGACAGTAACTAACATTTAAACAGTAAAACTAAAAATCCAATAAATAATACTTCATATAATATGTTGAATAATCATAGTTAATTTAATTTATTGTTGACAAAGAATCACCTATACCTAAATATAGTAATATAATTAGCAAGATTACATTAACATTTTGTGTGAAGGTTTGACTATTTCAGTGTGGTATTTTTTATACTCTGAGCATTTTAAAATAAACAAATCTCTCAAATACATCATAGTAGTAAATATTTTATTAAAACATGTTTATAAAATAAGCTTATAATTTATTAAACAATAATATAAAATAAAAAATAGTTATACACAAAAAGTACATATAATAATTAATAGTCATCTTTTTAAATAATAGAAACAAAAAATAAATAAATAAAAGCCTTGAAATCAATAAATATAAAGTAAACTATTAAATGTAAAGTAATCTAATTAATATAAAACATTAAAAAAAAAAAACAATTTATTAATTTAAAAAAAAAAACTCAACTATATTTGACTTTAAATATAATTTTAAACAAAAAAATAAGTTTGTCTTTTGGGCATATAACAGAAATAAAAAAATTAAAATTCATACCAATTATAAAACGATAGTGTAATTGTAAACATTTAACAATTTAATAAAACATAGTCATATAAAAATATAAAAGTTAAGATTGTTAGCAATTAAATATAATTTTGAATAAAAAAAACAGATCACAAACAATAACAATTCAATTAAAAAAATGCATATGTAATATGAAGATTTTATGGAATAATACTGAAAGAGTTACCTAGTTAAAGTTTCTAGGAGTTCTATGGACTTTATATTTTAAAATATCAGCAAATATTAATGTTTTGTCAATTTGATGTTCCATAAATGTTTGATTACCAATAATTAACAATGTACATTCCAAGTATTTATTAATGGACATTCCAAGTAAACTTTGGGAAACTAAAGAATGGATCAAACCTAGTTTTTCCAGCAGTTGATTTAACAATTTCTCCATGACGAGGATTATGTCTTGTTGTAATTGATCGTCAACAACACAGTTCTTGTTTGGTATGGGATAATGTAATATGTCTCGCATGTATGACATGAGTTCACACAGTTCATTTGGAGTAACTTCCAAATCCAATTTCTATAATCAAAAGTAATTAATTTGTTGTTTTATTTATAAGCTATAAATATACTCAAAATTACCAATAATAAATCATTAAACTTTTGTGGACGATCCCTCAACGCCTTTGTTGATATGCAGATCTTTTTTTGTGCACCTTTTGTAATAGAGTTTCTGTTTACTTTAGCTATAAAACCATCAATGTTGTCCTCGTCAATGAATACAATTTCAAGATAACTGAGGCTATTGAAGAACCATTGGTATTTATGTAGTTTCAAATAATGAAGCCACTTGGCAACTGCTCCATCCATTTCTTGATCAATAATTGTCAGGTTGCTTAGTGTCTGTGGGTTTCTCACAGTAGTAACACTGTTTGAATTTGCTATCATTTCTAGATGGTCATACCCGTAACAATCCACTAAAAACAAAAGTATAGATAAAATAATATTATTTTTATACAAATTGTAACTTTATCAATGTTTAATTATTACTGCTAAAGTGTAGTTGGCTCCGGGCAGATTCCAAATTGGGGCGTTGCAGCATATTTTGCCAAACAGGGGTATGCTGCTGTTGAGCAGATTGAAAATTAAATCGCTGGAAAGGGTCTATTTGTGGAGGTCTGAAATTGTTTGTCCAAATGTTTTCTGTCATGGTTTCTTTTGGCATATGGCGTTGAGTGTTGTTCAACTGGTTTACTTGGCCGATGAGTTGTTTCAAATTTCTAAAAAAAAAGGTCAAAATGTTATTACCTATCTAAAAGATTTGAAAAAGATCAAACATTTTACTCACTCGTTAAATATTTTTAAGTTTGATGATTTTCCAATTAAATGACATATTTTTACTGCTGCTTCAATGTTGGTACCATTTTTAATTGTTTGGTTCAGCATCCCCCTTAAATTGTAAATTAACTCCTCTTTGGCCATGATGTTATTATTTTTTACCATCATCAATGATTCATGAAGCTTGACATATGATTTTTGTGTTGGGTTACTTAACCATTTAGCAATTTTATTTGGATCATTAGATTCTATTTCTCTTCTTTTTATCTCTCTATACAACACTGCGTATATATCAGGATAGTCAAATGATAGATGATCGAGTGATTCACTCAGACCTTCTTGTCTCTCTTTGAATGATCTATACTGCATTAATGCCGTGGCTAGTTGTTTCATTTCATCCACTAGACAAAAGTAACATTTAAAATTAAAAAAATATTTAATGGATATCAATTATGTATCATGGGTCTCAGTATTTATTCATATGTATATAGAATTAAATTAAATAAATAAGTTTTTTTTTTGTACCAAATATTAGTTAAGTGATATTGAACTAATAGGTATAAAAAAATTCATAAAACAAAAATACCTATTTATTAATAGGTTAGGTATCAATAATCAATTATCCCATCACTGGAACACTGCAATCCTAAATTCATAAAACAATGAAATGTGGCTACATACACAGGTACTATAAGGTACAAAATCAAAAGTTTTTAATATTCATTTTATTTTAATATATCAATATAATAATTATGTAGTATTAATAAGAGGAATAAATTGTAGTACCTATTTATTGTAAATTGTAATGAACTGTATTTCAAATATATTATAATTTATATAATATAACATTTTTTTTAGAAAACAAAAGACAATGAAAAGATTATTTTTTGTTAATGCTAATCTGGATAAAATAAGCTATAAACAGTGCAAAAACTAAGATATCTTAATTGTTATCAGATTTATTTAATATATTCTAAATTTAGGGCTGTTATAAATATAGTAAAATATCATCTCATTTAAACATTTTTGGTTTATTATATTTAAAAAAATAACCAAGCAGTAAGATTAGTAAGAACTAAACCTACTAGCTACTAACTAATAGTTTAGATTTCAGTTCTATTATAATAAAAATGCTTCCCCTACCTAATTATTTTTCTGTTAACCACATTTCAATTTATAAGGTAGTTTTTTCTAGAGCACAATTTCTTATTAAAATAATTAGGAAATTATTAGTTATATTTTTTTTTTTTTTGCCGCGCGGCTGTTCCCTCCCAGTGGACTAAAAATTATAATGCTGCATTTTAGGTTCGCAAATGTATACCCCGCGTGGATGCGTACCACAAATGACGGCATGAATCTGTATATTATACTCATGTATATTTAAGTTTCTTGAGAGAACTGATTATATTAATTATATTAAATTGTCTTACATTATTATTATTTATTACCTACCTACATATTAAACAAGAATCACAAAAATATAATAATAATGTTTGATTTTTAATACTAGTTGATAGTATGTTCAATAAATAATAAACTAGGAATTACCTATATGTCTGTAATATTAAAATGTTTTAATGGTTAATAATAATCCTAATTTGGAAGTTTTTGGTGGTGATATTTTATTATTTAGTGATTTATCAACCTTTACACTTATATAATTATAAGAATAAGATATTAACACTTACTTTTCGAATATTTATCTTGAAGATATTCAGATTTTTTATGGTTGTCACGGCGTTTGATAGTAAAGTTTCGATAAATTAAAACACGAAATGACCTAAGAATCGGAAGATCTTTTGAAAAATACGACGGTTACATCCACTCCAACGTCAGAAGACTGTTGGCTGATCGTCTGGTCCGGCTAGTCGGCAGGTTATTTTTCTAAAATACTCCCTCTTCAAAACCCCACTTCTGAATACGTGGTAGGTAGGTATGTGGATTAGCCACTGGTGCCGTAGCCTGCATCCCTTTTTTACGGAGCTAGGTAGCCTATAAATTATAAGGTATGTACAATAATATTATTTATGTTTTTTTTTGTGTGTTAAAGATATCGGTGATTTTATTTATTTTATCATTTCCAATACACTAATTTTATATTTTTATATTTTCGTGTTTATAATATATACAATATACATGATATGAATTTTATCAGTATCTTGAGCTCTACAAATGTTCTACCTACGCTTTTTATGGTTTTTAGGAACTAATAACATTTTTAAATTACATGTTGGAGCATTTATAGTTAAATAATAAATGTCTTTGTTAGTTAATTCGTCAGGTGATGAGTGATGACTATCATAGTATATATGCCTACCTAATTAATTTTATACTTAAAGACAAGGCTCGGAACTTTAGACAATTACTTATTATTTTATTTAGAGAGTGCATATTAAAATTCTGATTCGATTTAAATTCGATCGTATAAAGTACGTATATTTCAACAATTTTTTTTATTATTATTTTTATTATAATTTTGCATATTTATTTATTTTTTGTATGAATTCGCATATTTTAGGTTTAAAAACATTAATATACATATTTCATAGATTTAACGAGTTCATTTTTTTTTTTTTTAATAAACTAATTCACCAATTTTTGTATTGCATTCCCTTGTAATGAAATGCCAGCGCCGCCCTATATGGTTAAGTGTGGAAAATCACTTAGTCTTTTATACATCAAAATTATTCTCATGACATGCGCTACACGAGGTCTCCATGTAGGACATCTGAAGAAGTACGTGGACAATTTAGCACTATCGATAAAATTATATCGAATGTCAAAATACTTTTTAAAAAAGCGCCATCACGTGTATTATATACATGTATTTTCTTCAATAAATTGCATATTTTTATATATTTTCCAAACTTTTACTGCATATTATACCGAATATTATGATATTTTTTAACGCATATATATGCGCATATTTGAGTATTTTTTAGTGCATAAAGTTCCGATCCTTGGTTAGTTACTTATTTGCTATAACCTCTGGTGGCCTGTTACAACTTACAAGTTACAAGTTAAAACAAATCTATCCGAGTCATAGAATATCTATTTTTAAATCTCATATAGATATATTATCAATTCTACGGAAACGCAACTGTTTTGTTACCTATAATATTTAAAATAAATAAAATAATGCTATCCAAAACAATTAATTGAAATGTTTAATTATATTCCACATACATAGTTTAATAGTTATTGACTTTTATAGATTTTCCTAAATATTGTATAAATTTGTAATATAAATATTTGTATGAATTAATAGTTAGGCGGAAAAAAAGGCTAAAAAAACAAACACACCAACGAAAAAATCCCACAGAAAAAAATGTATTACATAGGTACGTATTAATTATTATTTCATTATTTTAATATTGTATCTTACATACTACCATACTATAATATTGTAATAATAGTATTAATATTTTCATTTTACTATTCTATTTAAGATATCGGTGGGCTGGTGATACGTAAGTTTTGTTTTGAATTGAACCAATTTTCATGATTATTAGTAATATTTATATTAGTATAGTAATATTTATTTACACATCGCATCATTTTGATTTAAGATAAAATATTTTGGTTTTTTTATTTTTAAATTGGTACCGTGTTTGTATACAATATGTATAATTAAAATGTATTTTGAGAAATTATTTAATTTCCCAAAATAGTAACCAACAAAATTTATTTTTGCGATAGTATTGTTATATTTACTTTAGTGTGGGTAACTGCAGGTAGTGTAAGATCAAGGGACGCCGTCCTTCATTGTTATATAGGAACCTACTTCAACTATACCTTTTGTGTTGTCATTCTATAATCTATACGGTTGTTGGACGTCGGGTGGCTATTAAACTATACTTGATCAATGATCACCAAATATATTATTCTTGAATATTTGATTTAGTAAAACCTCAATATTGATTAATTTTAAGAAATTATAATATAAAAAAAACAATACATTATATTATTTTAATACAACATTTTCTCGTTCGATGAACTATATGATCATAATATTGTAAACAAATTAATAAACCAAAATTAATACTAAATATTTTTATTTTTTTACTATGGAAGTTTTGATATGCATTTTAATAAGCATTTTATATTTATCTTTAAGAGGACGCCACCCCGCATGTGTCGTCTCCACTCTCCGCCTTTCATATATACGACATAGATAAAACTCGTTTACGCAGTCTGAGTAGAACTCTCAATTTTGATTTTAGAATAAAATACATATTATAAAATTGAAATGTTTTTTTAAAAAGTTACAGGTCGTTTAAAATATATTGAAATGGTCGTTATTTCTAAACAATATATTTTGTGTTATATTAGGAATAATGAAAAAATACACCGTTTTCCTCTTTGAAATATTGTCATATTTTCATTATAAAATAAGATCTTTGTTCTAGACCCAAAATTGAGCGAATTCTAATCAGACTGCGTAAACGCGTTTTGTCATGTCTTACGTGTATAAGACGGAATAACAACACTTGCGGGTGTGGCGTCCTCTTAATGTTATATATAATAAATTGTATATTTTTACCGTTTCTATCACAGTAAAAAATATCAAGTATTCATAATTTATAATTATAGGTACCTTTGCTATTCTTGTTTAGAATTATAGTAAACTTATTGGCTTTAGCATTCATACAATATTATTATAAATTATATATTCAATAATTATTTAAATTTTCTTATAAATTTAAAAAATTAATATGTAAAACATACAAAAAATATTTTACCCGAAAGTATTACGTCCAAAAATGGTACAGCCGAAAATAAATTGTTAGAAAATAATCTCCATGTAATTTATTCGAAAATTAAGCTAGGTTCACATAAAATATTTAGGCAAAGATAATTTTTGGTTTCGGATAATATACGTTCGGATGAAATATTTTTTGTTGTCTTACTTTCGGCCTAACCGGTATATTCGGACAAAATACAGTTCCTATTTTACAGATTAAAATACGGTTCGGGTAAAACATTTTTTTTTATAAGTTATAATATATTTTCCGTTAAAATATGGTTCTGGAAAATATTTTCCGTATTTTACGAACATTGATATTTTATACAAAAATAGCATAAAATAGTCAAATAAAACGAAAAAAGTCAAAACAACCTCCAAATATTATGTATATTGATTGATAACTCTGAATTAATTTGTTTTTTGGTTACCATGTACGATTAGTTCGGTCAATTATTGAAATGTACACATAACATACCTACAACAACATAACGATGACGATAAGACAAAATATTTGCTTATTTATTTTTAGAAAAAATAACGTACTCAATTCCAAGTAATCGAACGTTTGATAAAAAAAAAAAGGTTCTTCATAGACTATAATAATATTATACATGAAACGGGGATATAGCCGATATAGGTTTCGGTCTGCGGTTGCGGCGCACAGCGGTCACATTTTATTAATAGGTATGTCTTCATTGTCCACCTGTCAAATGTATGCATGCTGCAAATTACCAAGGGTAACAATAAAATAAAACAAATACAAATCTACCTAAATTGGATAAATGAAAAACCGGGCCTAAATAAGAGTATCTCGATTTCAATATTATAAAATTATTATTGTATCAGATTAAAAACTAAAAAAACCCAAATACATAATAATATAACGCATTATTTATAAAATATACACCTATATATTATAGTCTGTAACAACTAACAATACAAAATGTATGGCATTGTATAGATTATGAACATCTATTTTTTTTATATAGTAGGTATCCACTTCCCAGCAGTACTGTATTACTGTTTAAGTATTATATCAGTATCCCGTACATATAAGAATTATAAATTCTTACCTATTACGTACTTCAAAATCTTGGATTTATTCATAGACCTTACCACAGAGTATAGTATAAAGTCTATGGATTTATTTTGATCGTAAAATGCACAAGTAGTTAGTACCTTTTTTTATGTGTTATCACAAGTGAGGCTTGAACCACGATAGTACCTATTATAGTTATTACTTCTATTAGTATTAGCTGGTATCTATAAGCTCCTACGCTTCTCACTTTATATGACTATGGTCTACGTGTCATTCTGACATAGTCATAAAATGATTTCAGTCAAATAAATTATTTAATAATTAATTTTTGTTGAAAAATGTTACTATTTTTATTATTTTTACTCTTCAATTAAGTTTAATTTAATAAAGATAAACCAGTGTTTTTCCTTGTTTGATATAATATAATATAAAACGCGACCCAATCAGTTATAGGGATGAGTCCAAAGTATACTATTCTATAGTCTGGACACCATTTGTGTTCGCTGGACAATCCGCAGTGGCGTAGCTAGCGGGTAGGCCTGGTAGGCCCGGGCCTACCCACTTTTTTCCCAAAAAAAAAATATTTTTTTATCCTATTAAATGTGTAGTGAATATGACTATAATATGTATTTAAAATAGTAGAATTAATGTATTTTAAATACGGTTTTAATTAACAAAATTAAATCCCGATGGTTTTCAATCTTTTATTTTGAGTGTTGTAGTTTAATAACCGGCCAATTCCTGTTAATCGGCATCCGTCGAAATTTATAGTGCATCAAAGCCAGTGTATAATATTATAGCCCGACAGCCCGTATTGTCCGTTACCTGATAGAATTGATAGTAATATATTTTGAAATGAACCGACGTTTTGATACAAATGATGATATGTATGCAACTTTAGAAGCTTCAGACCAAAATTCATCAACATTTTTAGACACTGAAATAATTTGTTGTTATGCTGAAAAATTTCCATTTTATCAATCAAATGAATTTATTACCAAATTAAAATGCCAATGTCAACTGGCAAAAACCTTATTTTTATCTGTATCTGATCTTTTTGAATTATATCAAGAAATAAAAAAATACAAAGTTGGATTTGAAGAATTAACAAAAATTATTGAAAATATTTTGGTAGTTCCAGTATCTAGTGCTGAAGCAGAAAGGAGTTTCTCGACGATGAAAAGAGTAAAAACATATCTAAGGTCAACGATGACAAGTAGCAGATTAAATAATTTAACTTTGCTGTATATTGAGAGAGAAATAAGTGGAAAATTTATAGAAAATCCATCTGCTGTAATTGACGAGTTTGCATCAATGAAAAAAAGAAAATTGGAATTTTCTATCTAAAAATATTTTAATAAAGCTATATCTTTTTTATGAATTTAATTGTATACTATTAGTTTTAAAACATAAAATAAATCCATGTACCTAATATGCCTATAATAAATGTATAACATACGGTATTCTGATACTTTTTTATTTTATAAAAATATTCATTGGTAATCCTTACATCAAAATATCGGGCCTACCCAGAAAAAAGTGTCTAGCTACGCCACTGACAATCCGTCCACAACCGTTTACGCTCGCCATTGTGCGCGTTCGCCCATCCAACGTTGTTTGTCCCCTTGAAGTTTTCAACCAATATAGGGCAGGTTTTCCACACGTATTTTGTGTACCATATGCCACCGTCGGCTCTTCGCTGTGTCTTGTGCCTCTTCGTGGTCGTGTATTTTCGTTTATTTAACCTAGTCATAGGTTAGGTTAGATCTACTGTAGAGATGATCAATGATCGGCAGTTGTGGTTTAAACAAGGTACATCAAAAAAACCCTGTGATATCATGAGAAGAACGATGTGTAATACAGCTCACAGTAGATTTGGATTTCTCCAAATTGCTTAATAATTTTATATTTTTCTCTATAATGTTCTATTTTAGAATGTGGTTTTGTTATTTAGAATCCTCGTCAATCTCATTCAGCATGCATTGTTATTAATTTTGTATTAGTATATATTATATAATAGTTTAAAAACACTTGGGCGCAATTTTTTTATTTATTTATTTAAAGTTCAAATTTTGAAAAAATTTTAAAATTATTTTGTAGTTAAAAATCTATAAAAATGTTCAACTTTAATAGCTACCTAAGGGTTGAAAATTTAAAACAAGTTTCCACTTAAGTAGGTAATTCTGTAACCAGAAATATAAAAAATATAAAAACCCAGTTTTTTTATAGTTATTTTGTGTTCAAACTTGAATGAAATAAGATATTTAAACAGAGGAAAATGATTTTAGTTTTGTGTTATATTTTAAAATATTATTTGTGGGTACTTAAAACTTCTAAAGTATATTATTATCTACAAATACGTAAAATATGATAATAAACAAATAATAATAATTCGACTTCACCAAATTGATTAATAATAACTATAGAGAGACCGGATTTATATGTATTAAAAATTTTACAAAAAACACTTAAAAATCACAAAATATGCAAAATATTTTTTGATCATTACAGTTATTTATTTATTGTAAAGTTATAAAATGAAAACATTAATGATAAAAAAAATAGACTACAAATTACAATATTACATTATATAATGATGATAAAACGAATTAAGATGAAAAAATATACAATTTATTCGTTATTGGAAATAACGAAAATATATGAATGAACTTCCTATGTTTTCTCGTATTTTTTTTTAAAATATGTGTAACATTTGATTATACATAATTCTCCCATAGGGTATACTTTTACCTATATGTAGATGAGTATATTTTTTGAAAAAATACCTGAAATTGGTATTTTGTAATTTATGCAGTTGGAATATTAGAAGCAATCAAAACTGAACAAAGTTCTTGTAAAAGTACTGATTGCTTTTCACTTGATGTTGACTGTTGATTAACGAATCTTGGTTTTGAAGACGGAGTTTTCGAATATTTTTTCGTGTGAAAATGACTTTACGTGCCCATCAATTTGAAACTTTTTTTCTTCAACTACTTTATTACAATACTGACAAAAAAACTGAAATATTATTTAAGGTTTTGAATACCTCGCCTGATTTGTTATACGGTTTAATTTATTTTTTAAGTGATCGTCATTTTGAACTTTTCCCTTTGGCATTGTAAAGTAACAAACACAAACAATATTATATAAAATGAACACGTTTTTATAATACGTTGACCATTGCTGAATGTACACTTCGAACTACAGTCGTCAGTCTGTCAGTCCGTAGACCGTGTTCTGTAGTATCGACGATTAGTCGATAATATTAAGACGAAGTAGATAAGACAAAAATATACAATAGGAAAGCCAGTATGCAATCAATTAGGTTATAACTTATAGGGTATACCTACCTATACCTATTAAATAATAAGTAATAATGATCTACGGAAACATAACCAATAATATATTTTGAATTTTTGTGCTCTGGAACAAATTTATATATAATATTTGTACATAAAATTATTAAATTAAATTAAAACTTTTAAATGAATATGTAATATACTAATATGCAAAAATATGCAAAATAAAAATTTGTAATATTATTTATTTAAGTATAGTTGATGAAAATCCATTTATTGCATGTCATTGCTTATCAAAATAAGAACATGCATTATATTCAAAATCCGGCTTAATAATAATAATATAAATATAATATAAAATATCCTAGGACCTAGGTCTCCTCTCAGATTCGTTTTTCATCTACAATGATATTATATCATTGAATTCAAATTTAACACCATCCATTACAGACACCCACTTGTAACCTACTGTACAGCAGCACTTACCTGCTTTATATTTTTATTTTTTACAGCTGCAGTATCCAACAACTTCCACAAGCAAGCACTAACTTTTTCTTACACTGACTGAAAATATTAGTATTATTATTATTTTTGATTCTGAGCGGAGCGATGAGTGTGTTGATTTTACAATGATGTGTGTTTTTTTATTGTTTATATTTTTTATTTTTATTTTGTATCTGCATCACCTTTTAGGACAGTTTAAATGCTTCAATTTTCTTCAACAGTACCTTTTCTGATAGTAAAGTGTATCTAACCTGGGGGGTCAAAAGTAAAAATTTCTCAGTAATTTTCATGAGCGCCGCGAAAAACAAATGAAAAATTAAGGAAAAAACGGGAATTTTTACGTAAACCCGATTTTCGACAAAATCGATTTTGGTTTTTGAAGTAACTCTAAAAGAAATGACAGTTTATACATGAAATTTTGACCGAATGTTTATATAAGCATTTTCTACACACCATAACATTTAAAAAATATTCTGACTTATTTTGAGCTGTGAACGGACGTTTTCAGTTTCCAATTTTTTTAGTTTTTTTTTCTGTAAATGTCAATAAAATTTTATTTGTTGGGTAAAAAGTCTTGAAAATTTAACAGTAGGCTTCTAACATATGGTTTCAAAGGCAGATGAAAAATATTAAAAATCCGTAGTCACAATTTTTTTTATAGGTAATCAAAGTTCAAATTTTGACAAAATACGTAAAAATGACGAAAATGTGCAATTTATTTTGAGTTAGAAATTCATAAAAATTTTTCTTTTTAAATCTAAGGTTTGAAAATGTAATACAAGATTCCTCATAAGTTTGCCTAATTTTATCAATAAAAAAATGTTTATAAGCAAGTCAAAATAAATTTTTATGAGCATTTTAAGTTCAAATTTTTACAAGATTAGATATTCACTCGATTTCTCATGTAGCGATTTTCTTATTTTGTTGCAATTCAAAAACGAATAACTGTAGATGCATGAAAATGTCACTGAATGTTTATATTAGCATTTTCTATACACCATATAATTTTGAATATTATTTCACTGTTTTTGAGTTTTTTATGGACAATTTCAATTTTCAATTTTTTTAGTTTTTTTTTTATATAAATACCAATACATTTGTATTTGTTGGGCCAAAAATAATGACAATTTAATACAAGGCTACTGATATATTGTTACAATAGCAATTGAAAAATATTAAAAATACATAGGCACACATTTATTTATAAGCATTTAAAGTTCGAATTTTGACAAAATTCATCAAAATCTCGAAAATTATCAATCATTGTAATATTAAACAATTATAAAATGGTCAGTTTTTACAACTTTAAGAAAATGAAAATGTTGGAAACAAAAAATTATTTACACTCAATAATTTAGTTTACTTTCCATATTCATGAAGAACTTTCGTCGTACATCAGGTATATATAAAAATATTGTTTAGCAGAGCGTGGTTTCGATCCACGGACCTCTGGGTTATGGGCCCAGCACGCTTCCACTGCGCCACTCTGCTAATGATTTTAAAGGTTTCGGTTGTATATAGATAATAACAATTAATTTAAATTCATAAATAGCCGATAAATAAACACATTTCAATACCCAAATTAAATCATATTATGCCCATTATACATATAATATGTATTTTTTTATTAATTTATTATACCTGTAAGCGGTAGCGGTACCTAGTATCTATCGATAAACATTAATTTGCAATACTATGCATGAATGTCAGAATGTGCCATATGACATAAGAGTACATCACCACACAGGTACTTATGTCATCTGCGGGACACAGTATGACACATTTTACATACAAATATATGACAAAATGTTTTTTGTGTGAAATACTTTCTTCTCGACCGTAAGGTAGTATCAGAAAACATATATTACGGTGAACAGTGCTTAAATTTAGAAGTAATTAGAAAGGTGATGCAAAATTGTGTAAAAAATTTGTTGATATGGTATCTTAATATTTAAATGCCTTATTGATTAGGGTATTATGGGGGCTTAAGGGGTATCAGGAGTATATATCAAGTGTATTATTATATAAGTAATATTATTATTAGGTGCCACATGTGTGGTGATGTATTCGTATGCCACATTCTGACTTTCATTCTTAGTATTACAAATGTATGTATATCAGTAGATACTGGGTACTTTATAAGGTACCTATAGTAGGTACCGTTATACCACTTTCAGATATAATACATAAATACATATTATATGTATAATGGGTATACCAATTTAATAGCATAGTATGATTTAATTTGGGTATTTAAATATTTTTATTTATCGGCTATTTATCAATTCAAATTAATTTTTATTATCTATATAACCGAAGTACGAATTCATCATTAGCAGAGTGGCGCAGTGGAAGCGTGCTGGGCCCATAACCCAGAGGTCCGTGGATCGAAACCACGCTCTGCTAAACATTATTTTTATATATACGTAATGTATGACGAAGGCTCTGCATGAATGTGAAAAGTAAACTTAATATTATTATGGAATATATTTAACTTTTAATAATTTAGTATTGAAAATCTCTTGCGGTATGTAAATATATTCCAACAATCTAATCTGAATATTATCTAAGACTTACCAATCACCTACTTTATAGTTAATCTTATATTTATAAATTTTATTTATTGATATTAACACAATAATTATTGATTAGGTACGATGATTTATTTAATAATAATAAGTAGGTATTTAATTTTTAACAATTTATAATTGGATGATAAATTAAAAAAAAAATTTATAATAAGAATTATATTTTTAGTTTTCTTTATCCATTTTATTATTCAGTTCTATTACGATAAAACTGATGATATTTATTACCTATATTCAGCTAGGTATCATTAAAACTTAATTGGTAGTTCTATTAAACAAAGGTTTTAAAATAGTTGTTTTGAATTTAAATAAAATGTTTGTTCAGATGATTTACATTTATTTATTTTATTTCTCTAAAAATACTTTAGTATGATACGTTGTTGGCGTAGGTAATGAACATTTTTTGACGGAACATTGTCATAATCCGTTGACTATTATTACCTATTATCCCACTCGCAGTTGATTTTAATGTTAAGTTAATTAATACAAAGAAGATAATACCGTGTTACATTTAAGTTGACGTTATGGATGGCAAATAGGGTAAATGTACCGAGCCATCATACACGTATAGGTATAATATAAATCTGCCGTTCATTTGATTAGACATGTCACATGAACAAAAAATATGTGTGCAACAGTGACGTAATAGAATGTTATTTTCCGTCACTGAAATACCATTCACAACGCCCAAACTATATGACTATTGCCAAAATGTACCGAAACTAAAATGAAAGATGATTATAGCACTTCATAGTCAAACAGTAAATTTTACCTTTATTTGTTTGTATGGATTTCGTAATCTTGCGAAGCAATTTTTTTAGTAAATCATATTCATATCGCCCGTATTTGTAATATGGTGCAAGAAACCTCCGGAAAATTTAATCTAATTATCCGTTCTACAGTAAGTACTGGCTGAAAATAATACGGGGCTCTATACATCGAACTATATAGTTAAAAATGCAGTTTTTGTATACTTACGTCTTTGTTATTTGCTTATGAATCTTACATACACTTAACAAAATATTATCAATTGTGATCAATCGTTCTATATAACTTAAAAATCAACTGTATAGAAAAAACTATACCGTGGTATACGTACATCGCGATTTACCTAGGTAACTATTTCACTTAATTAAAATTGTTTTTTAATGATTAATATTAATCGACTCTGCCTGCATAGAGCATAGTATATAATTATATTATAATAACCATATATATTGTATATTATTCCTTTGATTTAAATACTTATGATAATGTTACTATTGTTACTATATTATGTTTAATCATTTATATTTTATAACTATCAACCAACACGTTTATTCTTCAAGACCAGTGGAGCGAAATGATAATATGTATCTAACTTCAGTTACATGGATAGTTTTTATTTTAAAACGTTTAGGAATTGACTTATAGTATTTAAGCGTGTTATGTAAATGTTTTGTTTGTGTGCAACATGTAGCGAACTATGAAGGAAATAAAAAATATAAGTCATAAGTACATTGAAATGGTATTCTAATTATTTAAATGTTGTATATTTACATTATTACATATTATAAAAATAGGTACTTTAAGGATAAAATATATAATACATATTCTATAAATTATACAATGTTAGAAACATAACATTTACAATTTTAAAATGCAGTTTTTGTATACTTACGTCTTTGTTATTTGCTTATGAATCTTACATACACTTAACAAAATATTATCAATTGTGATCAATCGTTCTATATAACTTAAAAATCAACTGTATAGAAAAAACTATACCGTGGTATACGTACATCGCGATTTACCTAGGTAACTATTTCACTTAGAAAAATTAAAATTGTTTTTTAATGATTAATATTAATCGACTCTGCCTGCATAGAGCATAGTATATAATTATATTATAATAACCATATATATTGTATATTATTCCTTTGATTTAAATACTTATGATAATGTTACTATTGTTACTATATTATGTTTAATCATTTATATTTTATAACTATCAACCAACACGTTTATTCTTCAAGAATCAAAAATACAACCAAAAGGTGAGTGGAGCGAAATGATAATATGTATCTAACATAGGTATGATTTAGGATTTGTTAAATCAGTTACATGGATAGTTTTTATTTTAAAACGTTTAGGAATTGACTTATAGTATTTAAGCGTGTTATGTAAATGTTTTGTTTGTGTGCAACATGTAGCGAACTATGAAGGAAATAAAAAATATAAGTCATAAGTACATTGAAATGGTATTCTAGATTATTTAAATGTTGTATATTTACATTATTACATATTATAAATAATAGGTACTTTAAGGATAAAATATATAATACATATTCTATAAATTATACAATGTTAGAAACATAACATTTACAATTTTAAAATCCTAAACAATAATTATAATTCTATAGGAATTAAAACATTTCAAAAGCTTACAATACTAGCTATACAGTACAATAATAATTTATGTTTGGAATGATTTTTGTGTAATATATAAACGTTATTTTATTCACTGTTATTCCTCTCTATATTTTCCTTCGAATTCTATCAACTGACTTATAAATCCCGTATTTGGATTTATGCAAGGTCTGCATTTGGCTACGTGACGATATGCATTACTCATGGTCATACCACGATATTTGATCAAGTATGCTATGCAAAAAGCAGCTGATCTACTCACTCCAGCTGCGCAATGTATTATTGTCGTACCTCCAGAAATATATTCCTGCAACAAAATAAAAAATATCGGATGTGTTGTTAGTTATAAATTTTAACATATTTAATATTATGTTCATTTAGCTTAATAATATTTTATTTTTTTATTTTTTTATTATTTTGGAATTAAAAATATTATTTTATGCTGTTAAATTGTAATTTGTACCTAACTGTTAGAATTATGTTATTTGAGAATAATTTTGCAATGATTAATAATTTCGTTTTTTGGACATCCAGAAGTTCCGTCAGATAGTCATAACGGAAATAGAACCTTCCATTTCTCACGGTTACAGCTTTATGCCATATTATGTACATGTCTGTTGTTTACTTCTAAATTAAGTTGGCGTACAAGTATTACCTGCCCATTCTTCCTATGCATTTATAAATACACCCAATGTTTGTTTTTTACTGGTCGCAATCCTATAAATATCTACCTCTTGATTTCCATTTTTTTTTAAGTTTCTGGCAGAAACTTTTCAAAATACCGTTGACAGCCATTTTTGTTTTTAACTGACAACAGCTTATTTTCCGGTTTTCAGTGCGTTTTCTTTCATGCTTGTTTGACGGGCCAACGGCCCATAGGAATTGCATACCGGGATGGGCGCCAAGCGATTAATCCTACGTGTTCCCTGGCCTATATTCGATACTCGCAAATGGGCAAATGTATCACATATGTGCACATATTTTTGTTTATGTATAGGTATATCCGTTTAGAAGACAACTTGGTATTTATATTACATTTTAATTCGACTCCTGTTCAATGATTGAATAAATATTTATATAAAATAAATGGAATGATTAACATTTAAATTTTAAACTTATTACTATTTGATAGTGTTTCTAAAGTGTAAAAATATAAAATTTATTGTAAATAGTTTTAGTTTATTTTATAGTTGTTTTTGTTTGTTAAATTGTCCAATAATTATTTACATAAAAATAATTTAAGTATTTAATGATAAATCCTTACTAAGGCAGAATTACTAAACACTTAAACAATAATATATATTAAGTACAATGTATAATATCTGTGTTATTTTATATTTATAATTTATAAAAGGCACAATAGGACAATATAGATAGCATTATTATCAAATTAAAATAATATTTATTCTTTGGAATATTAAAAAAAAAATTATTTTTCTGATAACATTTTTGAAATTAATAAACTTACCTAATCATGTAAATACTTACAATTATTGCAGTATATATTAAATTGTACACTATTACACGTGTAATAATTAACAACGCTGTGTAATATAGACAATTTATTTTAGTTTTATAGCAGAATTGTATTACTATAAATTGAATTGAAAGTTATTAAATTCATAATATTATATTAGGTATATCAAATTATATGACACATTGACTTAGTCACTTGGTTATCGTATAGTGAATACTCATCATATATTTGATATAAACTTATAAATTTGGTGTCCGGCTGGAGCCCTATTCGGCATTCATATTTTCAAATGGTAACAACTCTATTTTTTTAGATATAAAGTATGTACATAATCACATATTTTTTTTATTAGAGGTTTTTCATTCCCATAAAATAAGAAAATATACATAGACAGTAAAAATGCCGTTTACAACGTTAAAATATTATTATCATTTAAAATTGTACACGAATAATATTAACATAAAATCCTCCTATAATAGTTTTGGCATTTTGGGCTTATTTAATAGGTATTATAAATATCCATTATCACTATCTATAACGTATAAACTATAATATTTATTTATGTATTATAACGTGCGAAAAATTGTATTTTACATTTATTAATACCTATTCTCGCTGGAGTGCTGGACAAAGTATAACGCACTGCACTTTGCATACATACTTAAATATAACATAGGTATAACTGCAAACTTTACGTAGGTATAGAAGTTGTTTGAATTGTGAAGTGTTTTGGTCTGAATAGTCGAAAAGAATTCGTATGCCAGTATCATCAATATGAATAATAAGGGTAGGTAGGCATATTGTATTATTTAGGTATATTTTACCTGGTGTATGAGATCGGTAACCGTATCCATGTGTGGTCCGAGGTCGGTAACCACGGTATCCGCCACCGGTACTTTGTGGTACCTGTGCACTGTATCCGGTAAGGGCGTGTCGGGCAATTCGCCGGCGCAATTGATCAGGCACGTTGGCCGGAGCGCGGCCACCGTCTCTTTGTCTGTATAAATGGACAGAGCGCCACAGAGGGCCAGTCCTGGACAAATTGGAGACACACTAAATCTATATAGGGAATAACAATAACGTCATATTATAATTAACCGAGCTTATCATCCGATTGTAATCAAAATCTTAACCCCCAAAAAAAAAAACCTTGAACAATTTGATAAGGGTTTTTTTTCAAATAAATATTTTTTTTGGCGGGAAACACTCCTCACGCTATATTATAATAATATTATAGGTAGGTACTCACAAGTCCGATCTGCCGAGAACGATTGCGGCCCCGCCGTTTACGGGCACCCTGTTATTGCGGCGGTCGTGCAGCGAGTCCGCGGACCGCGATGAATACCTGCTCGGTAGTACTGCGGTGCCGGCCATGGTGTCCGCAGTCGGCTGTCTCGAGAATGCGGATGGACACGAGCTTTTATAACACTCACTCCTCTGAACTGTCGCACGACGCCGTGCCGTGGCTGACGACCGCCGCGCGCTCGGGTGGACCAATCACCAATGCGCCGCCGCGGTTGTTGATGTTTTTCTTCTTGTAATAATAATAATTATTATTATTGTTATTATTGTTATTTTAAACTTTTGTTTTTGTTATTCGACCGTCTCCAATCAGTCACCACTGTTGCGTTCACTCAATGTACATAATATCGTAATTCATCATCATCATCATCATCAGTGTCAGGATTTTTCAATGGGGGGGACTGAATAAATAATTAATAATTAATACTACGAAAAATGTTTCATCAAACCCGTTTTTAGAGAATCGTGGTTTGTACTTTGCCTTTTATTACAGTCGAGTCTCGATAACTCGAACGTCGATAACTCGAAAACCTCGATAACTCGATTTTTTTTTGTCCCTAGGAAATTATTTTAATTAATTCGAGTTATGTAACTCGAAAAATACATAAGTCGAATTAATTTTTATCTCCCTTGACATTCGAGTTATCGAGACTCGACTGTATATAATATTTATACAATAACACGACCAATGGTGGGAGGGGAGACTGAAGCTCCCTTACCTCCCGTTGGGTACTCCAATGATCATAATAATTATTATTATTGTTACTTCTATATGGACCTCCACCGATAACTATGACATTGTTATGTTACGCCGTTACGGTCACAGAATAACCAGGAAGTTAAATTATTAGTATTGTAACATTTTAACTCGTGTTATCGTTATTCTTAATTAATATATTATGCATGTCGAGGAGGGTGGAATAATTTTATTCCAAAAACTTAAATTTAGTTTTTATATATACCGACTTCCGAGTATCATACTAAAGAATACATTTATAAAATATATTTAATTTTAATTTATTCTGTGGACTGTGATAATACTGCAATTTACAACATGCAACTTTACAGTTTTTTGTGTATAGAATTCATTCCAAAATCCAAATTTCTGTTTTTAAATATTTAACTATGAAATAACAACATTGTGTTTATCTTAATATATTGTTATAATATTTATTCTGTTCTTTAAATTTGAATAAATTATAGAATAGGCACAATGTACAAATGCAGAGCTTGCGCTATAAAGAAATGTTAGAGCTGCACATCCTGTTTGTTTTACAGAAGTGAAAACATTTGCCGCTCGCTTAATACATAATACAGACTATCATAAATATTAAAAGTTTAATTATAATAAAAATATAAAATAACTCCACTTTTTCAAATTAATTCATGTTATGACAAATTCCTTAAATTATATTTTTAATAACTACAATTAATATTAATCTCATTTTAAAATGTTTTTTTTTTTTTTTTTGTTTTTTGTACGTCGACCTTCAGTGTCACTATTTTCAATTTGGTGATCTTTAATTGTAGCATCTGGAAACACACCATTGAGATAATTTTGTTGCATATCCTTTCTTCTTGTAACTATACTCTATGTTTTTTGCTGTTCATCCATTTTACAATTGACATATTATTGGGATCCCAATCATATATGACCACAGTTTATTTTAAAGACTTAAACCGTAGATTATTTAATCTCTTGATATTCATAGATAAATATTTATTAATTTCAATGTTTTAATCATAGTTTCTAATAATTTCGGAAAATAAATGTCAAATAGTACCAAAGACATAGAATGAAAAATTCGAATCATAGTGTTTTTTATAAACTGCTCATTTTATGTACAGCTGTACGTAACACAAGCTCTGTACAAATGTACAATAGTATACATTTATATTCAACAACTTGTTGATGTAAATTTAGGATTTTGATCTTAAAGTTGAGAACCAAATGAATTTTGTCTGTAAAGTGTTTTAAAATAACTAATAAAATCACGAGAAACAATGAAATGAGTATAATACAATAATAGTATGTAGGTACAATGTACATACTACATAGTACATTTTCGACTCGAAGATTGTGTAGAGAATATCAATGGATATTTTCTCTTGTCATGTGAACGAGTGGACACTGTATCAAATTTCTTATATTTATCCAATTTACTTATTGTATTATTGAATATAGATTGAAAAAAAAATAATAAGAAGAAAAATTGATCAAGTTTTCAATCACAACTTATATTACACGCAGTTTCGTTGATTTAGAGTTAATTTGATTTTGGATTAAATCTGTATTTTCGTATTTTCGAATGTTTCTGTTTCAAAATCGTTTATAGCACAACGATTTGTAAATACATTACGTTATTCATATTTTTTACTTCATAGTTCACATTTAAACATTTTATAGCATATAAAGAAGGCATACATCTACTAATGGCTCCCATGATGTTTTTAATTGTTGCCTCGTGTTTTTCTTGGTCGCCATTTATTCGTATATTTAACTTAATAGTAACTCTTTTAGATAGGGAATAGATTTTATAATTTACCCATGAAATTATTGAAAACTATTTTTATCTAAAACAGTACAATGTATATTATTAAAATCAATATGATCATCATTGTGATCTCTGCGATCCACGTACTCGAAACAAGCCCTGTAGGCTGTAATAATAACCGTGTTTACTATAATATTGTAGACTATAATATTATAATTATTGCTTTGCGCAGGCGTTGTTAATGCAGCTTTGCTTGAACATAGGTGGAGTCACGTTAAATTCCAAACGTCTCAACATAACGGAGATCATAACGCATTAACGCAATGTCTTGTATGTTTATATAAAGATTGTAATTATTTAGGTTACTGGATTTCGGGAAGGAATGTTTCGTGACGATTGCCGTGAATGGAATTCGTCGCGCGGGGGAGAGCCGCACGAGCAGAGGTCTCGGGAGCTTTTATTGCGCGGCGGCGGCGGTCAACACTATAATAATATATGTAATGCGTTAAGTATATATATCTGTATATACCATAGACTATGGACTATGGTATATACGCGGAATCCACGAACGGTGCGGCGGCGGTGCAATAGGTGTTTCGTATTTTTGGCGCGATTCATGTGGCCGCCACCTCTGCCGCCGCCGCCGCGAGGCCGCAAAGAATGCGTCGACAAAAATAGAGCGCGGCGTTCTCCCCCGCCTGCCCGCACGGCCTCGTCCGACCCCGAATCGTTTGCATATTTTCCGCATGACATGTTCTTGTTTACCAAAGTTGACCCCGTAAGCGCCATTCCGACCGTTCACATGCTCCGTTCGCCGAGTATGTGGATAAATCGGCGTTTTCCTTCCGATTTGTTCAAATAAATGCACATTTCCGCCCTGCAGCAAGGTCCAACCCGACTAACATATTAATTATGTAACGGTATACACTGTACGCTTAACTGGGTAAGTCTATCTGTAATTTGTATATTTGACTGCATAATGTCATGGATTATTAGCTCCTTTTAACCTTATATACTTGATAACTATATTTTCATATTCTTAAGTTTTTTGCACACCTTATAGATTGTCCTATAGATAAAAAAACTTCTGTTTTTCAAACGACAACCCCCTTTTCTTCTGTAAATTATTTAGCGAATAAATTTTCCGAAAATAGTTCCTCATATCAGAATCAAATTTCGAACGAATAGTTTTTGAATTAAGCACTTACATTAAGGATAATTTAGGTCCTTGATAATAGGGGACTATAATATGATTTGAAAATATTAGTAATTAATCAACAACATAAATAATTTGTAAAAAAAAATTAGTCCGAGTGACAAGTATAATGAATACTATAGATCCAATATAATATCTATTTTATATTTCTGTAAACCATTTTTTGACGACTATTATAGTCTATGACATATTATCTCAATTCACAAGCCAAAGTTGATAGTTATCTTTATCAATTACTGTATTGTTAAATAAATGTATACACCTTAAGGCTTAAGGGGTTAAATATGTAATCGTTCAAATCGTTGTTATATTTTATAGTTTTTAGTCAGATCATAGTTATGCTTTATATATTATGGGTACACGTAAAAGTTCGAAAATAGGGATCTGGAATTTGGATTCTATATCATATATTTTGCGTCATTGAACCATAAATTAGTATGTGTTTTTAAATGTCGTGTAATTTGTACATCTATTAAAGGGGTGCAGATGCCCTTGCGAGTTGCGAGTCTATGCAGCTTACATAATTCTAGCTACCAACCTAGTTGACAGTTGCCCCTATGTAGTCACTAGACCTCCTGCACCTCCCTAAATATTAAAATTAATTATAGATATAAGGTAATAGAAAAAATGAAACAATTTTTACAAATAGTGGTGTAAATAGGAAAAATGTTCGGGGGCTTAAGTCAATTTTGATAAGTTTAATTTTGGCCCTGTTGGAAAAAGTCAGGAGGAAATATATATTAAGTATCTATAAATATACCTACGGTACATCACGTATGTATTATTTTAGAGGACTTTTTAAGATTTTTGAAATGCTTATACTTAAAGTAATCCTATTTGTGCCACATGATTGCAAATACTTTACAACATAAAATGTTTGATGTACCTTCATTTTTATGTTTATATTCGCTAACCTTGTGATTGTTATATACAGTATCCAAATTTTTAATGAAACTGAATGGGACTATTTTAGATATTTATGTATTGCTAAAAAAAATAATGATGATTGTATGCCTTTTGCACGTAGGTAGGGTGGCCTTGGTAAAAATAATAGTTAAAAAGAAAATTATATTGCTACAACCGAAATAACTATTTTCTCTTGGTCATTGAGTAGGTAACTGTAGGCTGTAGTGGATGCATGTTAAATTTGAATTCAATGACCAAATTGAAAATCAGATGAAATTCAAATCATTGACCATTGTACTCGATTAAAAACGGTTGTAAGCTGAGACGGTCTGATGTTTGCCTATGCCCTGTCAGTATAGCAGTATATGTATATGTCTATAAAACAATTATTCGCAATTTAGACGATTGAGCAAATTCAAACCTTTATAAAAAATAAAAGTGTTTTTACACTAAACTTTTTTCTAATTCTGAGATTTTGAGATTCTGAGCGGAGTGATGAATGTATTGATATTACGATGATGTTTGTGCTTTATTATTTTTTTTGTTTCTGTACACGATAAGTAGTCGAAATCATGCTTCGATTTTAACTTCATATTTTCCGATGGAAAGAGAATCTTTTGACGATTTTTGTCAAAATTTGAAATTCGCATCTTACAAGCTTATAAACAATTGTGGCCATATATGTCCATATGTGTTTTTATATTTTAATTGTTGTAAGAAAAACTTTTGAGGACCCTTTTATTAAATTGACAAGCTTATAGCTTATTCACTCGCAAACAAAAATGTAATTCTAAGTCAAATAAAAACTAAAAAAGGCGAAAATTGAGCCTAAATATTTTTAAAATTACATGTTTTTAAAATACATGTATTATAAACATTTTGTTGAACATTTCTAATCTCTTAGGTATTCATTTTTGAATTACAACAAAAAAACAATTTTGTTGAAACTGGTTTTGTGTAAAAATGCCTGTTTTTCTCTATAGGTAATATTTTTTTTGTTTTTCCCGACTACTTAAAAAAACTATTTAAAAATGCCTTCTTTTTAAAACTCTCTACCAGAAACCTCTTTATATATTGAAGATCAGAGCTTTTTGAACTTTAAAATGTGTCTTCATTCTTCAGACCCAAAAGAACCACATCATTGTAAAACGTCTCTAACCAATATATTTCCTCTCAGAATCTAAAATAAGTAAAAATAAGGATATCGTTTATCTTGAATATACATTATACATAGGTACCTAAAAGATTCAGATTCTGAACAACTTTAGAATTACACACATGGTATAGATACATTTAAATTCAGTTAAAACAAATAATATTCTTTGCAGTTATTTAGTTTCTTAAACTAACACTGTCAGATCTTTGAACTAACTTGTTAAAATAATACAGTTTTATTTTATTGTATGTTTTTAAGTATAATCACATTTCTTATTCTTATACTTAATCAATTTAGTTTTGACAGTATATATAATAACTATATAATGTAGCTATATTTAGGTGGTGGCATTATATTAGTTTTACCTAATGTATATGCCTCTATGGCGTTGTCTTAATTTTGAATTTCTCGAATTTAAAATTTTATACAATTGCATATGTTTCTGTTTATTTATCATAGTCAACGTTGATTATATGAGACTAGTAAATCTACTACTCATGTGGCGCCTTAATTCTGCGATATTCTTGCCAACAATTTTATTAATGTGATTCAATTTTCAAAAAAATGGGCGGTATTACATATTAATCACTCGGCAGCAACTAAATTTTTCATATACTTCAAAATTTGTTATGACCATCATTTAAAATGTTATTCTAATAATAATTGAATAAAATTAAGGTAGTGTGCAACATTTTCAACTTTGTATTTTACTATTTTAGACTCTGTTGTATCTTGTACAATTAATCTTATTCAACAGCAATATTTCAACTAAAAAGTAAAAACAACTATCATATAAAAGGTGATTCATCAAGGGGATGGGTAATCCCCTTTTTTCAATAATGCAGTTATTCGAAATCTGATTTTTGGAATTTTTAAATATAGGTACCTTATACTTAAGGTCTAAAACTCAAACAGGCCGCATTTTCAAATTCATTAGTTTTGTTGTACTACTAAAGGAGTGTCCTGTTAGACTATGTTATTTTTTAATTAAAATGCCTTTAACTATATTACACTTACACATACTTTAGCGGATATTTTTTTCTGAAAATATTGACGTATCAATATCAAAATTCAAATGAGTAGTATGTTTTAAGGGTAATAGGTGATAATGGGTTCGGGAGATATGACTATATGAGGGCTATGGTGAGTTGAACATTTTATTAGGTTATTAATATTAACCCAACAACATTTATAATTTATAAAAAAATGTTCCAAGTATAATAATCACTAGATCCAATATTACATATATTTTATATTTTTGTAAATCGAATTTAAAAAACAATAATAATTATCCTTATTTCTTAGTATAAATATTTTAGTATAACTAAAAATTACTTGTTCAAATTTTGAGTTAAGTACATACATGAAAAAAAATTTAAAATTTAAAGAATGATTCACTGAATAATATACAGTAAAAAAGGGGGTTTTCATTTGGAAAAAATAAGTTTGTAATTTGTATCACCATATAGTCCTTAAGTAGTACGACAAATCTCAAGAATTTGAAAATAGGCCTTTAAGTTTATAAAATGTGTAATTTGTTAACCTAATATAAATTAGACTATTAATTAGATATAGAAATATATATCAGTGCGCCCTCAAAGAATTTTGCGCCCCGAGGCAAAAGCCTCTGTTGCCTATGCGACAACTACGCCACTGTACAATTATATCATCATATAATTATTAATTAGCAAGAAGTTGCACTACGCACATTTTATAGTTTGTGCATGTGAATTTTTATAGGTTTAAGAGCAAGTACCTATTAGTTAATAGTTATACATGGGCGGGGTTGGCGGTATGTGTATCCAAACCTACCCGTATCACTAAGTTTAAGGAATTTTGTCAACATTTGAACTGCGAACGGTTTTGATAAAACTTCATCAAAAAAAAAAATTTTTAAAATGTCTATAAATAGCTTAAAATTAGACTAAATATTTTTAAAATTTTACTGTATTGCAAATGATAATGTAGATACCTAGTTAAATGTTTTAAGTGTCTATACGATATTTTTAAGATATTATCTTTTGAACTAAGACAAAATAAAAAAAAAATCGTTTGAGGAAGAAATCATTTGAAAAAATGTATACCTCAACGCTCGTAGAAAATTAGCCACATGCCCACATGTATATCTATAGCAAAAAATTCTTAAGAAAGATCGAAGATTGTATCAAATTTTCAAGCCTAAGATATTAAAATTAACACAATGAACAATTATTATTATTTTATCTTTTAATCACAGCATTTTATTATTAAATGAAATTCTGATTTATTTAGTGCTACAATTTTCGACATTATAATTAGTAATAAGGTACTCAAAAGTTTTGAATGCTTTTAAATCAGTATAATTTACATGAGACTGACAGATTTAATTAGTTTTTATTTAGTAGCTTACGCGTATTTTTGAGTGAGGTAATAAAAGATTATAATAAAGTGTGTGTTAATAAACGTTTGAACTAGTAAAATAATTGCATTTGGCTACGTTGGTGTACATAGTACTTTTCAAAAATTGACAAAATTAAATAAAAAGTATTTTTTTTTAATTTTATTTAGAATAAACGTAAAAACAGTAAAATTTTAATGTCACCTACTCACCTACTAGATGTTTAAAAATAATTTTAATATGTAGGTGTTTAATGCGCATCTAAAGTACTTAAGCAATGACAAAAGTGCATTACGCTTTATTTCATTGTACACTTACATTTTACTACATTTTTTTTGTATAGTTACCAAAAAAAAACAAGAGTAGGTCATTATAAAATAACACTTTAAATACTCCTTATACACGCGTATTGACTCATAAGAATGGAGTCAAACGTTTTAGTTTTTAAAAAATAAAATTTTTATTTTTTATCATTATATACAAATTATTACTAAATATATTTTTATCACCTTATAATGATAAAGACATTTTCATATAGATAGATAAATAAAAATTAATTTTTGTAATGTATCAAATTTAAACATTATTTTATTATATTTAAGTTTTTTTTTTTTTGTTTAACATATTTTCTTTGAGATATATCTGTAATGGTAGTTACAATAAGCATATTGGCGGAAATATTCACCTTTTGGCTGTGAAAGACGTAATGGGAGTAATTACCCATCAGTAACATTCGACTAATTATATTTAAGTAAAATATAAATTCCTACATAATATTATTACTATTATTAATATTATATAATAACATATAGTGTTATTGTTTGTAGTGATAAGTAACTCGATTGTTAGGTATAGTCAAGTTAAGTGGTATGGAAACAAATATATTTCAACTAAACTCGTAAGTCTTAATTTCCTATACCACTTATCAACGACTCCGTCCTTGAATATTGAAAAATGTTGTGCATATTATTTTGCATGAACGGTGTAAAACCGTTTCCGGACATTGCGTTGGAATGTGATGCTGCTTTTAGCGTTGGTGTAAGCACGTGTGGAATAAAAAAACTAGAAAAAGGTATATTATTTGTATCATGCTTTTGGACTATATCCAAACCGGTGTGATGTGTCGGTGGCGGCAGTAGTAGCATACAGACAGAAATGTATTCCCGAGAAATAGTAAATCGACATCAATTGGTGGCCAACAAGGGGATGGTTTATTTGGCTCTAGTCGACCGTGACGGAAATTTTACGCTACAGGTGTGGTGCAGTATTTTCATGTTATAGATTGGTACACAATATTAGGTATAATGTGATATAATGTAGGCAGATTAATATATTATATGTACGAGTACGATGTCCTATCGACTTTCATGTTATCATAATAACATTTAATGGTCAGTTTTACCTTCGTTGTTTTCACTATAGATAGGAATGCATCTATTGCAGTTGACGATAATGATTTTTTTTTTTGTCACTTAGTCGATATGGTTTTAATTATATTTATTTCAGTCTCCTGCAGCATACATTAATAATCCTGAACCGAGTTAGTTACGCACAAGCTTAAACCATAAATCGTCATAGTACATTAAAATGCGTAAATATTTGTGCAATATTACAACAATAAATTGTTCATGAATAATAATTAATGTCGTAACTCGCAAGAAAGTAGTATAATTATTAAAACAAATGGGATTAGTTACCTATATACTTATATTAACATAATAAACAATATACATACATAATATCACACATGTTGACTGTTGACATGTTGTTATATGAAAATAATATATATATATAAGAAACCCTAGATTGTTCAACTATTTATTTAAGTTATTTTAGAAATACGTACATTATTTTACTGTTTTAGAGTTATTATTAACCTTACCTATATAATTTTAAATAACTGAATAATCTTAAAGTAAATGTTAGTTCATTATTTTTGGAATTTAGACGAATATATTATTAAATTATGACTAGACGTGTTTTTAATTTTTATTACAAATTCGAATCATCGTTATTCCAAAAATGATAATAAACAGTAAAAGGAATACAATAAAAAAAACCAACTATCCTTCAGTATCATTCAGTCCATTGCTTGACTTAAGAGAGAAGCCGGCAAAAGTGGACAACTACAACATGGAGGATAATAATTAAATAATACTGCATCTATGAAGACTATGCAGTATGCCATGATGATATTATAATGATATCTTTCTATGTATATTTACTGGTATTCGAATAGTTAATTTTAAAAGTTGCGTTTTGCTTGAAACAAATAATGATTTATCCGAGCAAATATAAAAATACATTTAAAATCAAAAAAAAGTATACTATAATATTTTCATCTTCAATCGTCATTTAAATATTCTGCTGTACAATATACTATCATATAAATTATTGTACATACATTTAAATTTCTGGTTCTATTCAAACAAATTTAAAGGTGATTTACTATACAATTAGATTTAGGCGCCTACCATATGTTTTCAGACTAGTCAACATTCATTATGCTATAAAATTAAATTGTTGGTTATTTTCTTGTAATTTGCAATAATTAAATCTAGGTTCGATTAAAACCAATCAAACCTAAACAAAACTGTTTAGTTAAACGCAAATTGCATCAATCAATTAATATGGATGATAAAATATTATCAGTAGGACTTATTACCAATGTTATAGTGGTCAAAGATAATTCAAATTATTTTTTTCACATTTTGGCAAACATCCTTTTATAAAGTAAATTATTATTAATTTAAATGAGAAAAATTAGAAATTCATCATTACGTTTTGATGTATGTAGTCACTTGTCTGGTGCCCCTGTTAGACGACATGTAATCATGTCCCTGTAGTTTTGTTTGCAGATTTTATTTTTAATTTATTAATGAATAATCCATTATGAAGGTCTTGTAACTTGTATACACGTGTTATAGTGCATAAAAACCATTTACCAATGGTTTATTGTTTCGCTTGCTCACCACTAAAAAATGTCAAAGCACTTGTGGGTTGATGGAAACACATTTCTTTCATAAATATCTTCACATAATAAAATGGTCAAGGTTTGTTGTTAAAAAATATCTTTTACCCGATAAATGATAAGACTATTTTTATTCGTCCTTTTGACTCGATTTTACTGTTAAAATATACTATTGAATTGGCATAAGAATTCACTTTTTTAAATATATGTTAAAAAAACATTCGTTAAAATTATAAAAACTGGGATCTCTTGTCCATATTGCTGACAATATGTTCTAATTCGATCACTATATTCACTAGGTTTTTGTTGTTGTGCCAAATCCTAAAAAAGACATTAGAAAACAATAGGTACGTTATTTACGGTTATCCCATCATATTATTGAGAAGAATTTTATTATTCTAAATGTACTTGTTGACTGTCGTGTAGAAACTTGTACAATATAATAACTAGGTATACCTATAATTGTATATGCACTCATATAATTTTATAGTAACTCATAAATCATAATTTATATCATATTAGACTGCCTTTAATGCGAGTATCTATAAGTTGTTCATGAATTTCAAAAGGACTTAAATTTTTTAAAACGTTTATAAATAGTACATCGATTTCCTATTTCTAAAGAAGAAATATGTATTTTTCACTCAAAATAGAGTAGCCTATAGGGCTATAGCAGTGGCGTAACTGGGTAAAAACCACGGGGGAAATAATTTACTATTCAAAATCAAAACCCTGAACCTAATATTGTTTATTTAACTCATTTTATGGTTAAGAAACAAACTGTAGTCTGTAGGTAAACTGTAAGGCAATTGGTTTCCAAATTTATAAATAATATTAAGTAAGTACAAAAGAGTTCACTAATAACTCTATCATCAAAAACTTGCAGTTCAGGTGGGAGAGGGCAAAATTATACCTTTGCCCCCCCCCCACAATTACACCACTGACCTAAAGGTAAGTGATGTAACTACCTTATCACTAGGGTTAGGATTTGATGGCAAATGCCCTTTTTTAATAACAATTGTTATTCTATTAATAGAATAATAATTTTTAAATTATAATGTATTTCATTTAATTTCTAAGATAATGAGTGAACATTTTTTTTAGCCTTATTTGACTATAAATTACTTTTTTGATTTTTTCTCTTTTTTAATTTGTATAATAAAAACATAGACGACGCATTGTCGATTTGATGTTTAAAATTAGTCTTAACGGATTTGATTATTGACGATATCGATAGTATTTGTTACGGCAAATTAATTTATAGTTTTTGTACATAGTACTATAGTAGTTAATTTGTTTTTATACAAACTAGTTAAATCATCTGAAATCTATTTAATTTTTTAGTAAATTTTGTAATTGTTTTTTTTGCATTTTTCACATTTTAAATGCTTTTTTTATTGATTATATTGCCTTCAAATCCGAAGTTAACTTATGACTAATATTAACTTAGATATATATTATTTTAGATAAGCGATAATGTTTTAAAATTATTTGTTTACTTTGTCTATTAGGTCATCTAATAGGTGCACCTAATAAAATATTTTTAAGTTAATGGGCTGTAGCCATTTATTTGTGTTTTGAATGTGATAGAAACTAGATTTATCTTATTGTGATTTTTGTTAAAATGTACAATTTTAAACAAACCATTGGATGCTCATTAAAACTGCAATCGTATATCACTAAAGTGCCTAAAATTTTTTTTTTTTTTTAGTTTTCAATCATTATTTTTAAAAATCTACTATCAATATTTGTTTAATATTTTATTTAAATTATTTTTGACTATAATAATATATATAATATTATGCTTTCATTAGCAGTGAAATTATAATTTTTTCCATAAAAGAATTATTTTCGGTTGTTGTTACATATATTTCAATAATATAGTCAAGACTCAATAGATGATATTATCTATTATAGTACATATTAATTAAGATTTAAAATTGTTTATATTATGTATGTTATCAGTATTATAATGTAAATATAATATAATTAAAATGACGTACTAAATTTTTGTCAATAATGGAATATTGTTAAAAACTATGTGACGCAAATAGAATATACAGTCCTTATATGGATTGAACTCACCAACTCACACATGCATCTAATAAAATTTGTTGTCACAGTATAGTAGTTGGCATACAAATAAAGTGTTCTCCGATTAATTTATTCTTTGATATCTTGACAGGTTAGCTGCACAAAGAATTCAGAATGGCGCTTTGCCAATGACATTCTGTTTTTGTTTTTTCGATTTCGTCTTGCAGAAGATATTCGATGTCCACGATAGTCCATATACCATACTATTTGCAATTTATACAAATATATGATATTATGCATTATACCTACACGGATTCTCACTGATTTCTAGGTTCGATGGATTTAATCATATTTTTTTGTATTCTCTTTTCACATTAGTGTTTAAATGCTAAATATATGTTTTTGAATGGTTAAACATCAATCATTGTAATCAGCAAAGAAATTACTATGTAGGTAGGTACACTATAAGCTACTGTAAATGTCCTATACCTAGTAATAACACTAATAAGTAATAATCACTGTCAAAATCAATTAGAATAATTACGTATATTATATTATTATTTTATATTTCTGTATAGGACATAGGTATATAATTGTAAATAATTCAATACTTGTATACCCACAACCCACTATTTATTCTACCTGGTTAAACTGTAATAATTGATTCTCTTTTATTACTTTTGTAAAACTAATTTCCATATATTATTTAGGTGGTTATTTTAGTTTTTTTCATGGTCAATTTTTGCTTAGAAGTTAGTTGGTATCCTAATTCAAATTCAAATGTGTCATCCTAATTCAGAAGAAAATCCATTAGGTCAATCTTATTTTCTAAAATAAGTGGATATTTTGAGGCTTTTTTCACATTTTATATATTTTTCAGAACCTATTTTAAATTACTATTTTTACTGTAGCGCAACTTTACTTTAATATTGTAGTCAGTGTCAGTGGCCGAAGTGTGTGTGTGTGGGGGGGGGGGGGGGTTATTCGGTGGGATGCTATCCCTCATCATTTAAAGTTCACATTTTCCATCCCTCCACTTATTTTCGAAAATAATATATCCCGCTTATAATTATTAACAAATATAATCAATTTAAATTGGTGTTTTTAATGCATTTTTATTTTTACCGTGGTTTTCTTTATTATTCTTACACTAATATAATGTTGTATGAACAATGATGTTTATTAATATTTTTGACAAGAAATGATAATAATTATTTGTTTTCTTGTTTAAATTGGGCCATATGACAATTAGATCTTATATATCTAAACCTAATTTCATATAATTGTACGATGATATTAAGATAATAATATATTATATTTTCGATTTTAGAGTTGTAAGTTCTTAGTTGTTATGCTGTAATTCAAAAACATTATTATTTATTATTATATAGGCCAGTGGTTCTTAACCTTTTTTAGTTCAGCGCCCCCTTTATCGTAATAACTTACTGCTAACGCCCCCCCTCATGCAAAATCAAAATTTCTTCTTATAAATATATATATATTTATTTATTTATTCATCACTATATTATAACATTATTAATTAAAGTAAAAACTCTTAATTTTAGATAGTAAAGGTTATATTTTACACCACTGAACAAAAAAAATTTTACTTTACTATACAGAGTTATATTCATGTTGAAGTACCTTCGAAAATGATTTCAAGCCCCCTCAACGCCCCCTTCAAAACTATCACCCCCCAGAGAGACCGAAATGCCCCCAAGGGGGCGGTATCGCCCCCGTTGAGAACCACTGATATAGGCTAACTGCAAACCGTCTCCGCTCAGAATCGTTTTTTATATAGGGCATAGGCGCATAGCCTATAATAGGTACAATGATATATCACTGAATAACTTTGATTTAACATCATCTATTACAGTGACCCACTTGGCCACTTGAACCTGCTGTACCTATACAGCAGAGCGGTATCGACCTTTTTTAATTCAATAGTTGTAGGATTACGTTTTTATACTAGCCTATAGGTTATAGGTACGTAATTCAATATTTCTATAATACTTTTAGCTATTTGATATTTCATTATTATTAAATTATTAATGTTATTACTTATTAAATTAGGTCATAGTTAGGTACTTATTCATGTTACCTAGGTATTAGATGTAACCATGTAGGTTATATACCTACCTATTTTATATTTAATATCATCATAATACATATTCTAATCGTAGTTATTAATAAAAGAACTATGAATAATACATATGTGGTTTTGTGGGTATATATTATATCAACCTCGTAAGTTATGATCGATTCAAGTCATAGATATAAAAATTGTCAATGTGACAAAAAAAGAACTAAAAGAAACATCACATTTTTCAAGCTGCATTAATATTATAATATTCTATGCGAGTTCTAAAAATTGTAAAATTTGTTTTTTTTTATGTCAATGCCTCATTTCCAACAGATGGATCACATTCAATGTTAAAAATCAATTGTATAATCGATAGGTATTCGTGCTTTATTTCTAATAATATTCTTAGTTATAAAAAATGTTTATATTTGGCTTAAATAATTATCAAATGCGTCAAATTCTACATCGTCAGGATGGCCGAGCGGTCTAAGGCGCCAGACTCAAGGTTAACCCTTGTTCATCAATGCGATGGATAGTTGAGCGTTCTGGTCCTCATCTGAGGGCGTGGGTTCGAATCCCACTTCTGACAAATTTTTTGCATTTTTTTTTTAAAGATTTTAATTATTTCTTATACTAATAATTATTCATTGACTCAAATTTAAAACTTCATTATTAATTTTAATTACTTGACTGATTTTTAAAACAGCATAATCTAATATTATGTAGATAGATACTGATGTCTGATATCAATTAATTTTACCTAACGGAACATATTTTGACTATATTATAATGCAGAGATTATCTCCAGAATAATATAAAAAATAATGGATATTTAAATATTTGTTTTAAGTTATCGAATATCGATGATATTGTTTAAACTTAAAATAAATGATATATTATACATTATAGGTATTACTTGTATTTTTATTTCTCATTCAGTTATTTATTTTTAGTTTATGCCTATATATATTAGATTAAATAAAAATGTAATGAGCTTGTCAGTGTTAAATTCACCTGCATTATAAGTATAATTAGGATTTTGACTTTTGAGTTACATCTGCGCGATTAGACATAACTAGAAAAGGCTACCCTATACCAGCACCCAAAAGACACAGCGTACATAGATTGAGCTCCAGAGGTGTGTATGTATAAAAAATAAAAAAATTGCTGCTGCTTTAATAATTTTAGTTGACCCCTAATAATATTGTTATACATACCGATAAAATGTCCTGATCACTCAATCATAATTAAAGCGTTGCCTAAGCAACAATTGAAGGACCCTATTACACGTGCCATGCCGCCACGGTACCTACCGATAAAATGTACAATTTTCCATCTATCAATACCCATTCCGGCCATATCCACCCATATTTACGGTTTTGGCAAGAATAGTTATGGATCCTCGGAAAACTTCGTGGACCTTCCGGACTTTGCTGTGTGCCTGTGTGGACCTATGGGAGAGCAGATCTACCGACTTACCACTATCAATAACGTTCCGCTGTTCTGTACCAGGCAGATGCACTATTGTCCGAATTATACTGATTATGGTTAAAGAGATCATGACTCATGAGTAAGAAATAAGACTTGGAGAGAGATCGCCAGTCGTTGCAGTAACATCAGAGGAAATGGACGTGGCTTCGAGGGTGGAGGGATATCAATATAGCTAACCCCTAGCTATAGTACTTGTAAAAAATCACTAGAGTTGCAACCGGCCTGTATATTTGTGATTAATAGGTAATACATGTGTAAACAAATAAGTAGGTAAACTGTATACAATATCTATACGTATATTTGATTTGATTTATTTATATTAGTTTTTAATATTCTTAATAATAAAATAGTTTGAAACATTAAACTATATAAATATTAAATTTTAAATTACAAAACTTACAGTTAGGTAGATATTAATATGCTAAATGCTAATTGATATTTAGATATACAAGATCATAACTCATAATAAATTGTAGCCCGTAAGTATTGACGTAATGTAAGAAATAATACAATAGTATATTTAATCAATGGTATTAGGTACCACTATACCAATATACTCTAAACTCTATAATACCTACCTATTATTATACTATAGTCTGCTTCTTAAGGACTAAGAAGATAGCACACAAAATGTGTGTATATAAATATTTATAAATCTAGAAGAACCTACCTAAAATACATGTTTATTTATTCCTTATATTATGTATATTATATATTTATATATACCTAAGGGTTTTAGTTAAGACAAGGTATGGCTTAGAATGTAATGCTCTAAAAAAACACAAAAAAATGCGATTAATAATGTTCAATAAAAATGGAAGTGTCAAATACTACAAAAAATTAAAAAATGACCTTAAAATTAAAAATTGTCCAAAATTGCAAAAAAATATAAACTTCTATTCTGGTTCAAATATACATGAAACGTTTTATAATATTTATAATCAATGATAAGTATGTTCTACAACGTGCTTCGCATAGCTAACTTTGAAAAACAATGCACAGTGTATCGAAATTGCAGCTCTAGTTATAAAAGATATTTAAAACTCAATTAAAATAATTGTATAATTTTGGTAGAGAACAACAAAATAATATTATACACTTACATAATAAGTAATATTTATCCATTATACATAATATAAATTATAATACATACGTCATACAAGTATAGGTACCTACTACCTACTGCCTAGTGCCATAGATTAAATATACTTATATTTAATCTATGCTAGTGCCTACTATATCAGTATTCTTGTCTTTATATAAATCATAATATTTGTAATATTTTACAGTAGATATTTAATAGTTTTAGAAGATCTTTCAATAGCATTAATGCATTATACACAATTTAATTTGTCTTTGGATATTCAAAAGTGAATATTTTGTAAAAAAAATGTTGCCCAGTTGCCTAAATACAATAGTTTTCAACGGCCCTGGCATACGTAGCAGAGTGGCGCAGTGGAAGCGTGCTGGGCCCATAACCCAGAGGTCCGTGGATCGAAACCACGCTCTGCTAAAAATTATGCATTTTTTTCATTTTAAAATAATACAATTTTATTGTCCCCTTTTATTTCCTTTTATATTGGTTAATATCAATGACAATGTTTAATTAGTCATTGCTACACATTTTTAATATTTTTGAAACTGGACAATGTACACGTTTATGTAATATGCCATGTCATATTATTATTATTGAATCAACAGATAACAATTTTCTAGTTTCTACCTTGATATGCATAAACAATTATATTATACATTTGTATTAAGTACCTACTGTAGAGATAATAAATATGTTATTAATTAATCAAACGTTAACATTTTATTTTGTAGCCTTGTAGGTACCTATAGATATATAGAAATGTAGAATACTAAACCTACGACATACTTTAATAATGATTATCAATCAACAATCGGTATCTATTTATATAAAAATATAATATTATATAAATAGGTAGGTATTTTATTTCACAATACAATTTATAAATTCTTGTAATAAAAATAATTATAATTTGAAAATTGTTGTTGACTAGGTAAAATGAAATAATTATAGGTTATAGTAAACTGGAATGTATAACTGTAAGAACAAATCATAGTTATTTAGAAATTATTATCAAAATTATAATTTACCTATACGTTAAAACGAATTAACAATATAATACTTATAATTATATTGTCTAAATTGTATGAGATTTGAAACGGTGAATGAATTGAATTTTCAATGATGTGTGTTTTATTTTATGTCCGTATACATGATAAGTCGAAATAATGCTACGATTTTCAACTTCAGTAGGTATTCTGGTGGGATTTTTATCATTTTTTATTTATAAAATTACCTATTATTGATAAAAATGTTTTCGCTCGATTAAAAAAATTGAAAATTGAATACAGTCAAGGTTATAAGTTGTTGACTGTTGTTAGTGAAAATTAATAAAAAAAGTTGAGTGTATAAATCCACAATAATTTTTTATGAGTATCTGAAGTTAGAATTTTGACTAAATTCGTCAAAATCGCAAAAAATTTGAGTTGAGATACAAATTCATTAACATGTTTCTATTTGTATCATAGGTTTTAAAATTGAATACGGTAATCATCATAATGTTTTCTTACTTATAAGAAAAAAAAAATTACTGGAAAGTCAAATTAAATTTTTTCGATATTGACGATTTTCTTATTTTAATGCAAAACGAATAACCGTAGAATACTTAAAATGTTCACAAAATGTTTATTATATAATTTTCCAAACATTATAAATTTTTCTAAATATTTTGACTTTTTTTTAGTTATTTATTGAAATTTTTAATTTTAGATTCTGAGCGGAGCGATGAATGTATTGGTTTTACAATGATGTGTGTTTTTTTTTTATTTTATTTTTTGTTTTTTTTTTTATTTTTTTTTTATTTTTTTTTGTGTCTGTCATCACGTTTTGGGACAGTAAAAGTGCTTGGATTTTCTTCAATAGTATCTTTTCTGATAGGAAAGTGAATCTAGTTGGTACTTTGGGGGGTCAAAAGTAAACATTTTCCAGTAGTTTTCAAAAGTACCGTGAAAAACAAATGGAAAATTAAGGAAAAAACGGGAATTTTTACGCAACATTAATTTTCGATAAAATCGATTTTGGTTTTTGGTGTAAGTCTAAAAAAAATGACGGTAAATACATGAAATTTTTACTGAATGTTTATATAAGCAGTTTCTATATACCATACCGTTTTCAAAATATTTTGACTTATTTTGAGCTGTTTACAGACATTTTAAATTTCCAATCTTTTTGGTTTTTTTTTTTTAAAAAATCAATAACATTTTATTTATTCGTTAAAAATTCTTGAAAATTTAATAGAATGCTCCTAATATATTGTTTCAAAGGCACATGAAAAATATTAAAAATCTGTAGTCACAATTTTTTTTTTTAAGCATTTAAAGTTGAAATTTTGACAAATTACGTAAAAATGACGAAAATTTGCAAATTATTTGGAGTTAGAAATTCATAAAAATTTTTCTTTTTAAATCTAAGGTTTTAAATTTTAACACAAGATTTAACGTAAGTTTTTCTACTTTTATCAAAAATAAAATATCTAAAAGCAATTAAAAATAATTTTTTATGAGTGTTTTAAGTTCATAATTTTACAACATAGGATATTCACTCGATTTCTCATGTAGCGTTTTTCTTATTTGGTTGTAATTCAAAAACGAATAATTGTAGATGCATGAAAATTTCACTAAATGTTTATATTCTCATTATCTATACACCATTCAATTTTGAAAATATTTTGATTTGTTTTGAGCTGTTTACAGACATTTTTAGTTTTCAATTTTTTTAGTTTTTTTTTTTATAATTGTCAATAAAATTTTATTTGGTGGGCCAAAAAGTCTGAAAATTTAATACAAGCTTTCTTATATATTGTTACAACATCAGTTGAAAAATTTTAAAAATACATAGGCACGATTTTTTTTTATAAGCATTTAAAGTTCGAATTTTGACAAAATTTGTCAAAATCTCGAAAATTATAAATCATTGTAATTAAAAAATTATAAAATGTTCAGTTTTTATAACTAAGTGTTGAAAATTTAAAACAAAAATTCTCATAAATAAATCATACTGTAACCAAAAAATCTAAAAAATATATCAACACATTTATTTTTTACAGACATTTTAATTTCAAATTTAGACAAAATTTCATATTTAAACCAAGAATAATGATTTTAGTTATTTTGATATAATTTAAAAATATTATTTGTTGGTATATGAAACTTTTAGAATATATTGTTATATTTTATATACACGCAATGGCATTTTAAAATATAATTTTTTTGAGAAAAATGAATTTAACCAACTATATAGTAAATACTAATGCCTATAATACTAAAATTAATTACTTTATTCACAATAATATCATCAAATACATTTAGACTTAGTAAGATATTATAGACTGACTGACCGTCTTCGCTCAGAATCGTTTTTCTTATTCAATGATATTATATCATTGGATAAAAATCTAACACAATCCATTACAGTGACTCACTTGTAACCTACTGTACAGCAGAGCGACATACACTTACCCGCCCTTTTTTAAATTTCTTATTTAAGTTTATCACAATAGAAACGAACAAAATTAAAACTATCTTATTCCCACTAGGTAATAGGTATATAAACAATTAATGGTTACTTATTAATACATAGTATCTATTATTCATAAATTTTCTTTGAAGTGGAAAATAGTAGCGCGTGCTACGTTATGTCACAAGATAACCAGTATTGATTCACCACCACCTTATATAAAAAAAACGACGGTTTCTTTAATAAGCTTGCATTTTTTTTTTGACATTGCCACATGAGGACTGAACCGTTGCATACTGCTTGGACCCCATCCCCAGCAGCATCGTACATAAAAATAATCAAATATTTGATGCATTGTTTCTCCATTGAAAGCCTGAACCCACTTTCGTTAGCGTGAGCTAGTTATGAAGGTTCAGAACTTTCCATGATGGGCATTTCAACTTTTCCGTATAGATACTTAATATAAAACTCCTAAGAATATAACATAGGTAGTACAAAGAAGCAAAATTTAAAGAATTCCATTTTTATTCAATTTTTTGATTTTTTCAGGTAGTATTTTCCTATTAAGATTGTAACTAAAAAAGAATATACTCCGAAAAAGGGCTTTTCAGAATAAATGTGGATATTTCTGCCGTCTTTACTCCATAGCAGAGTGGCGCAGTGGAAGCGTGCTGGGCCCATAACCCAGAGGTCCGTGGATCGAAACCACGCTCTGCTAAGCGTTTTTATTTTGGTTAAGTAAAAGTACTATGAAAACTAAATTTTTGTAGAAAATACATAAGTGAAATGGGATTTAAATTTTTGCCACTGACATTCTCATTATTTTTAATTAGTTTAACTTATAAGTCATTTACATTATTTTCACCAACACGCATAATTTCTATAAATCAGTGCCGTAGCCAGTTAATTTATTTTAGGAGGCACTTAATTTTTTTCTCTAATGTTTCTAGAACTAAAATCACCTGTTACTTTATGTTATTGACACCTTTGCTTATAAAATAAATTCCAGGTGGGATGGGCGGGGGTATAGATATAGATAATGTGCCATATCGTCATAATATATCTAGCGTCCTATAGGCACATTTTAAGTATATATTATAACGTTAGCGTAGCAAATAAACTTTAAAAAAACAAAACCCCCAATAAGGGCTTTTTAAAATAAATATGGTTATTTCTGCCCTTTTTTCATCGTAGCAGAGTGGCGCAGTGGAAGCGTGCTGGGCCCATAACCCAGAGGTCCGTGGATCGAAACCACGCTCTGCTAAACATTATTTTTTAAAAAAAACGTTAAGAAGAACTAAGAAGACCATATTTTTGTAGAAAACACACAAATGAAATGCGTTTATTTTAATTTTGGCTATAACATTCTTATTATTTTTATAATTTTAAATCTTTTAAATTGTCAGTAAGACGTAATGATGATAATAAAAATTATATGCTATAATATACCAAAGTATGTTAATTTTATATTATTAGAATTTAGGGTAGATAATTTGGGCTGCATGCTAGTTGCGTCCTAAAGATCACTACGAAAAAAGTCTAATACACATTGCGCCACGAATTGTTTTGCTTTATAACAGAGTAAGCAGTAGCGGTCAGTCGTTTGATTAATAATTATTATTATTTTTTTTTTTTTAATAAATAAAATATATGGAATATTGTTCTATTACATAAATGATGTTGTGTTAAAAATATAGTTTATGGTATTATATAGATAACAAATTTATAATAGTTTTTAACTTAATTAAAACATAACGAATTACCTATGCCGATACATAAATTGGCCATATTATTATCTATCTATCATACCTACATAATATTATCTGTGATATTATTATCGTTCCCCGTTTGATAATAATGAATGACAGTCAGGTATCAGAATATAGGTTAAATTCATTGAACTATATAATAATAATTAATAACTATATAATTATATAGTTCATTGGTTAAATTAGGTTAAATATTTTACTTGTAAATGACAACATATCAAACATTTTATCATTTTCTACAAAAAAATAATTTTTAATTTTTGAGTAAATAGTTGATATAATTTATGTAGATGGGACCTTTACTGGTTGTTTAAAATTATTCATCCAAATGTTTAGGTACAGTTCAGGGTTTGCGGTTTAAAAATGTTTGGTAGGTACCTATGTCGCTGTCCATTTTATATTTACTATTCTTATTTTTGTACTTCCATATTATAATGATAGTAAGATGTATGAGAAGGGCATTTATGCTCATAATACAGTTTTAGTTTTACTGTATTATAATATTGTGTATTTGGAATTCGATATTCAATTCTTCTTCGATTACTGCACATGCCACATTATAAGTACCGACATAATGTTACAACGTCAGCGTCGCTGATTCAGCAACCTGCTTATATAAAATTCATAATAATATGCATAGTATAAACAAACAAAAAAAAGAATTCCATTTATAGTCAATTTTTTGATTTTTTGAGGTTTTCTGGTATACGTACATTATTTTACGAATTTAAGATTAAACTTTAAAAAAATACTACCCCCAATAAGGGCTTTTTAGAATAAATATGGTTATTTTTGCCCTTATTCTCATCGTAGCAGAGTGGCGCAGTGGAAGCGTGCTGGGCCCATAACCCAGAGGTCCGTGGATCGAAACCACGCTCTGCTAAAGATAATTTTTGCTTTTTTTTCAAATGCAATCCTATTTTCAATGGTATTTTTTATTTATAATACATAAATCATAAAAAAAGAATTTCCAAACATAAACATAATATAGACATACTATATGATATAGTATCAACTACAAATGTTCGTAAAAAGTTTTCTGCTTCGGATTATGAAATAAAATATAGATATTGCCATATTGGCTGTCGTAAAAATAATTATAAAAAAATTATTTAAACATACAACTATTATCATTGATTATAAATACTATTATAAAAAAAGTATTTATAATCAATGCTATTATTTATAGGTAGTCCGAGGTAAATCATCAATTAATCGGTGTTAAAAGACTCTTATATCCTTATCTGTATAATATACAGACTGCATAACATTATGTACTCCGATTCAGTGATTATTCTACTTATTGCATATTATATTATTATCATAGGTAACATAACAACATGCTGATTTCTTTAACAGTACCTGTTAATGTTATACTAAAAGTATAAACGTTTTTTGTCAATATTTTTTTTACTATAATTTAAATTAATTACAAAAAACATTTTTTTTAAATATATACATTTTTCTTTTTTTTCATAATTTTATTTGAATGACAACATTCATTTTTAATTTCATATTCCAAAGCTGAATATTTTTGGGGAATTTTGAAGAACCCCTGTAGAGTGATAGAGTAGATTCTCGAAACACTAGATAAGTGCAAGTACAATATCTGAATATAAAAATAAATTCATAATGTGCGTGATTTGTTGAATATACTTATTTATACCTAATATGTTAATGTTGTCTGAAGCAGCTAATTAGCCATTTCGACGATAATATTTACAAATTTACACTCGACTAACAATTTGTGACTGGCGATGGAATGTGTTTTTTAAATTATTATAATAATATATTATTAACTAGGTAATACAATCTTATACTATATAGGTAAATTCGTAAAATTTACATCCACCCCCTCCCCACAGTAAAATGTATTCTGAAATTGAAGTTTATTAACTATTTGGCTAAATATAGTAAATAGGTACATGCATTAATTGTTCATAAAAAGATGTGTTAAAACAGTGTTACAAGTTTACAACATACACTGAATTCGACGAATCGAACGTGCTGCAGTAGCCGGGAATCTCGATATGTACCTTGTACCCATGTGCAATATCAATTATTCGGACGTTTTAAATGTTATCAATAATCACCATATTTTATCATCATCACTTGCCACTTGGACACTTGGTATTATAGTCGTCGCAACGACAACGATTGTCGATAGTATCACGGGGCGTTTCTACTCAATCTAAGCAGCGTAGGCAGACAGTCGCAGACGCAGTAGCGCGTCGCGGTGAATAGTGAATAGGAGTATTCGGGGCATATTATAGTTTTATAGTGCAATATAAAAATGATTTAATTATTAGTAATGCCGAGATTGCTGGCCTAAATAAATGTAATAGTATAACATTGAAGTCGATAATATAACTTGTCCGTGAAAGTTTAAGATACATGCGATAAATCGGCCGATTATGTGATTCGTCTGAAACATTGTAATCGTATTATAATAGTAGTTGTGCAACGTTTGGCGGAGGGCAAGTCTATCGTTGGGGCTTAAAGGTACCTTAAATACGTATTTATTATTTAATTATGTATACCTGCAATTTCATATTATAATTGATTAATTAATAATTATTAATATTATCCGTCGTCCGATTTCAGTAAATATTTGTAAGTCCATCAGATTTCATCTTATCTATAATATTATCCATCTTATCATATTATGTTTTATACACACAAATCACAATATCACATAAATACATAATATTATATCATATCATAATTTATAGCAGTAAAATATTCAAAAAGTAATATGGTAAAATGTAATTAAATTAAGAAATAATAATTATATGTTTATATTTTTAATTAATATAATGTGCTACAAGATCCAGTTGACAGTGTGTCCAAACAAGGAAACGAACAACTATTGTAGAAGTAGAATTATGTTATGGTTGCTCTCACTTGAATATGACACATAATAAAACTGACTCCAACAAAATTTAAAATGTATTAATATTTATTATTTTTTGTTACTCGAAAGTCGAAATGAGTTTTAAATACTATTAAATAAACAATACTTTTTACTCAATACCGTTCTTAATTTATTTTATTAACTAAACAAAATATGTGAATGGTAAAAAAAAAAAGATAAAGATTAAGAAATATATCTATACGAGTTAAATATTGTTAACATAGTACATTTTTTTTTCTATGAATACCTTTTACCTATTGTATAATAATAATTTAATAAGTTCCTATTAACTAGTAATAGTAGATATCCTAATAACACTCAGTCTATTACCACAATTTATATAATCACTATTACTATTTTATTAGGCAGGTGTATTATTAGTAAAACAATAAAATAAAATCGATAAAATTTATCGAAAAATAATAATTATACAAAAAGTATTAAAACTAAATATATATAGACATATACTTTTCAAAACTTTATTAGTTTTTTGTATTAATTAGTCTTCTTTGATAATAGAATTATCCAGTATACAATTTACCATATTATGTAAATATACTTATTCTTTTAAATTTTAATTAATAGATAATTTACGAATTTCAGAGATAAAAAGTTCAATTATACTTATGGTATATAAGTTATAATATTGCGTACAGTCTCGCAATTAACATTTAACAGTATGAGAGTGGCTATAATCGGAGCAGGAGTTGCTGGTTTGGCTTCAGCTAGAAGGTGTTTGGAAAATGATTTTGAACCCATAATTTATGAAAGGTCGAAAGGAGTGGGTGGAACTTGGGTATATGATGAACGAACTGGACTCGATGAATTTGGTTTACCAATCCACACAAGCATGTATAAAAATCTAATGTATGTATTTATTAATTATTACTATTATTTTTGTATGTATATTGTATAAGTACATTAATGAAATTGAATGAATTTGTTATACATATATAATTTTTAGGACGAATTTACCAAAAGAATTAATGGAATTTCCAAACTTTCCTTATACGGGTTTAGACAATGTGTCATTTTTAAAATCTTGGCAAGTGCAAGAATATATAGAACAATTTACTCAACATTTCGAACTTAATAAGCACATTCGAGTAAGGATGAACACAATTCAGTATACCTTCTATAATAAATATATTTAAGTCAGTGTTGTAATGTTGTTCCTATTTACATAGGTTCCTACTACCTTGTAAAAATTATAACTTATAAGTATACAAAAAACGAACTAGACCCATTGTGATTTTGTATTATAAGTTATAATACATGTTATAATTTATAACATTAGAATTTATGTTTTGTCTGTTTGTTTTCAATAATCTTGAGTGTGAGGATATTCAAGTAGGATAGCACACTAAAATTATTTGGTACATAAAACTGCTTGCCTAGAGGCTATAGAAGTGTTTAAATTGAGCCGGGACTGTATAATATTATCTTATAATTATCTTTTTTTTTTTTTTGTGGTATCGAGTGCCAGAGGAGGAACCGCGTTAGCATTACTTCTCCTCTGGCACCCATCGTTTATTGACAAAACAAAACAACGGTTTTACATGAATTTGTCAATTATATCAAGAGTATGCCCCCTCGGCCTGGTGGACTTTCCGCAGCGAATGCTGGTGAGTATCTGACCACCAGGGGACGAGGTCCGGGGAGCTTACATCAAAAATAGTTAGTTTTAGAGCAAAGTTATAAAAGACAATGTTGCTTATGGCGATGACTTGAGTGTGAGGTCTGGTTGCGGTCCGGGGTGTCTGGTCATCTCTCAGCTGCCTGTCTTGCCCTTTCCTCCGTCTCCTTCAGGGACAGGATCTTCTCCACCATTCCGTAGAACAACCTGAACGCTTCTTCGGCGTTTAACGCTTCTTCGGCGTTTAACGCTTCTTCGGCGTTTACGCTTCTTCGGCGTTTATCTTATAATTATCTATAGAGAGCTTTTATTATGCTTCAGTACATTTATTTTATAGCGTAATTTTTCTTTAAAAATGGCTTACATCGTGGTCTTCATTATTTATCGTAGTTTTGTAGTTTGGTGACTTCAGTGGAAAAATTAACAAACAACTGGCAGGTGACAGCGGAAGACTTGAAAACAAAAACATCTAAGACTGAATACTATGATGCAGTCATGGTGTGTAATGGACATAATGCTTTGCCTTTTACCCCAGATATTCCAGGGAATAATGATTTTGATGGCATACAGATACACAGTCATGATTATAGAATACCTGAACATTTTACAAATTTAAATGTTCTCATAATTGGTAGTGGTCCTTCTGGCACTGATATTTGCTCGGATGTATCTAAAGTTGCAAATCGGGTAAGAGTAAATAACCTTGTATAAAATAAATTAAAATAAGTTAAGTAGTTACATTAAATATAAAAATAAAATAACTTAACAAGTACAATGTTATAAATAATTGCAAAATTAAGTATATTATGAAACTAAATGTTATCAGATAATATAGAATATAAATGTATGCTTCTGTAGTGTTTAGGTTTCATCATATTAATATTTAATATTCATAGCTATAATAGGTATAGAATTAATCTGATTTCCTGAGATTAGAGAAATATTTACAAATGGTTGTAAATATGTAACTGGATATTTTTCACGGTTAAGCCTAATCTTTAATTATATACTTAGATGCAGCCAAGGTTTAATTTTCGTTAGAATTTAAAAATAAAAAATTGTTCTGGAAAAGTTATTTTTAAACAAAAGATTTGTAGGTAGGCCCGGGCCCCGGGGTTACAAGGCCTACCCGCTAGCTGCGCGCAAAATTCCGATGATGTTGTATTATTTCAGAAATTTATTTTAATTTATTGTACTGCATTTTGGCATTAAATAAAATATAAAGTTAATAGCATTATGAGTAGGGTAAAATTTGAAGGTAATATAATTAACAAAAAAAGGATTTAAAACATGAAAAAAGGCTTAAAAGTATTTAATTATTATAAAATATAAATTACTATAAAATTAAATAGATTTCAGACTAACTAGTTTATATTAAAAAAAAAAAATGAACAACTATGTAGTACGTACAAAAACGATAAATTAACTTTTTGTATCAAATACTTTATCGATATCACCGATAATAAATCCCATTAAAACTAATTTTAAACATAACATAAACAATGCGTTGTCTTCACTAACTCTTATCAATTTGTTCCGTTGATATATATAGAAAACTATCAGGTTAATTGATATTTAAACACAATGTTTAAAAAGAAAAATCAATAAAAGGCATTTGGCTTGAAACCCAAACCCTAATTATTAGATGCCAATGTACCATTTAACAAAGTCGACATAATTATAATTTATTTTAATAATATTATATTCCTTACATAAAATACTATATATTATATCATTATTTTAAACCCTACATAAACTTATTATATTATAGACAATATAGTGGTATCAATGGTACTTCCCTCTCATTCAGAGCTCCGTATTTTTGTAAATATTTTATGTCATCAGTCATCACACTTTTTATCGTTTTCGCTGGTACTGAAAAGAAACAAACTGTAAAAATAAAAATAATTTGGATATGTTATAAGTATAACTTTTAAATAATAATTAGGGCTGGGAATTCAATGCCCTATAAAAACCCAAAAAAATGTCTAAAAAAATGCTTCTGTAACCTTAAAAATAAAAATGTAAAACAATGCTACACACAATTTTTATTTTAACAAGTTTTGAATCAACAAATATTTTTTTATTAGATTAATAAAAGTTTTGCAGGAGTGCACCGTTTCTAATCTTCTGTACGTGAACTTTTAATCTGAAAAAATAATTATTCTCATTTAATTTTCAGTCTTCTCACGTAATAAATCCATATTTTAGTGTTAAATATCCTAAAAATTCTAAAATTATTTAAAAATTATTATAAACTTTGAGAAACAATGCAATGTGCATCAAAATTCTAACCCAAGTTTTAATATTATATATTTCTATTTCACATGAAATATTATTTTAACAAATAATTGATCAAGTCATCAAGACTTGGGATTGAATACAATTTAATTTACCTATGAACCCGGCTACTTTTACATTAAAACTTTTAGATGTTAAATCGTTGTTCAATTAACTTTATAATATTTTATTATGTTTTTCTTATGACATGTTTTTATGTCCATGATTTTATTTTTTAAAATCATTTTTCGTTTACAGGTGTATTTTAGTCACCATAAGCCTGAATTAATTGAGAAAGATTTTCCAAAAAATGTTATACATAAACCAGACGTTGAGCATTTTTCTGAAAAATCTGTTAGTTTTAAAGACAAAACTAAGCAGACTTTGGATGCTATAATTTATTGCACTGGTAAATACGTTAAAAATATAATTTGAAATAACTTACGACTATTATTATGATACAATATATAAATATAACTATAAGTACCTACGTTTAATGGCTATAATACAGAAACAGTACCTAAGCATAATTTATTAAAATTTAAAAGTATTTCAACTTTACGTAGGTATATAAATCAATCGATTATAGATGCTCACAGAAATTAAAAATTGTACAAAACTATAGTTAAGTATTGTCTGCATTTTTTAGGATACAAAATTACATTATCATTTTTGAAACCTAGTTGTGGAATTAATGTTTTGAATGACAAATTAATCACTCCACTTCATAAAAATATCATCAATATGAATAATCCTACTATGGGTTTCATTGGATATTTGAATTTGACGTTTGTGTTCCGGATATTTGATTTGCAGGTACCTAAACTATATTATCAACTATATTATAATTAATTATATATTATATTTTGTTTCTGGATACTATATATAGTTCAGTGGCATAATAAACATAACAATTCGGGCTAGATGTAAAATCCAAGAACACCTTTCTTATAAAAGAAAAAAGAATACCCACTATTCTGGAATGACCATTTAAAAAAAAAATTATTTTAAACCAACAGAAATACTCATTAGGGCCCCTGGGCCCTGATGCAGCCGAATTGCCTGTATTCCCGTGTTTTTACGTCACTGGACATTTTATAGTTGGAGATATTTCAGTCTACTCAGGGTTTATTTATAGATATAATACTTATTGTAATATTTTAGTTTAAACACCTTTATACTTTTCAGTTATAGTAGGTAATTAAGTACCTAAGTTCTGAAAAACCTTACATCACATATTATGCTTAATGTAAAAATATCTTTACAGATATCTGATTGTATATTTTCAAATAAATGTTTAAAAAAAAGTAATTCGGTAGTGTAAGGGTTAATGTTTGAAAAAATATTTCATATATCTTTAAATAGTTGTAGACATTTCAAAAATGCATTGTAATAACTATAATTCTGGATCGAATGATATAATAGAGATCGCGGTTGTTAGATTGTCGTTGTTCTTGCTTTGTTCACCTTGGCATAGGATAATGATGTGATGGGGTAAAACAATGTGGAACGATTCAGAGGACTACAGCCAAATTCTAAGTTAAAATCAACTTGAAAATATTTTTGTGAAAAAGAAAATATGTCTGTAATAAGGCTTAATTAGGTTCTAATTAATCTAATTTATAAATTATATTATTTATATATAATATATATAGGTAATATAATTTATCTAATGTGCGACGAATAATACAAATCATATGTAGAAAATAAAGTTAGGCCATTATTTGTCAGTATATACAGTGACCAAGTTAATATCGAATACAACTTATTTTAGACGATTAAATCGTTTTAACATGGTCGCACTATACGCCAAGTATTGATACTATTATTAATTACAAATTGCATGTACAATTATATTTATTCCAACTATAAACTAAATAATAATTTTCAATATTGTTATAATATAAGCTATTAATATTCTAATTAAATTTCTTAAAATTATAGATAAATAATAAAATTAATAAGTAATAGTGTAATACAAATATAATTATTAATTTTTTTTAGGTTCGTTATTATTTAGAATTTCTTCGCCAAAATTCTTCTCCGAGGTTGGATTGCATGATTACGACGATGAGTCCGGTCAGTACACACTTCTTAGGCAATAATATGTTAAATTACTGCAAATCATTATTATTAGATACAATTAAAGTTGAACCAATTCCACCTGTCTATTTTGAAATATACAATGGATGTCATAAACTTAAAGACAAATATTTTAGATCATATCACTCATCGGTCGTAAGGATCATCGACAATGATGATTATGTAATTGAATTTAATGCAGAAAACGCAAAAAATAAATAAATTACGAATAGAAATATTTATATTTAATTTGAGTATAATCGTTCAAATGTTGTGAAAAAAACTCATAAAAGAGAAATAAATGAGCTTATTATTTTATCATCGTTTAATATAATATGAATATTATGTATATTATATATTACATATGTTTCCGAAATGCTGTTTTTTAAAAAAATAATAAATCTATACTTGAAGATCTTGTGCGTTAAATAGTTACCTCTATATATCTTAATATGGCTATGATTTTTGACACAATCACTAAAAAATATATATTATTTTAAACATTTTCAACAGATCTTTCACTAACAGAGATAGTTCGTTTATATTTTAGCTTATATTTAATGTACTCAAAAACTACTCGATTGATTGTGATGAAAATCTCAGAAATTGTTTTTAGGTACCTACACTGATTTGTCCTTGAACTAAAACTGATATATACTCAAACCGAGATACACCTATAATCGCACACGTGTGAGGCCGGGTCATTTGGCTAGTATAAAATATTTTCATTATATGTGTTTATTTTGAACTATAAATATAAATAACTAAAGGTACATTTTAAATCAATTGAAACATCACTTTGAACATACAAATATATTATTTGTTAATAAGTGTACAACATTCTCAAATTATATACATACGATATTTATATGATCTAAGTTTAAATCACACCATTTTGGTTTAACTTATGATAATAGATAAAAAATATGGTGTGATTGATGCATATGCAATGTTTCGTGGTGTCCAATGTCCATAATACATTTTAAAACTTATTTGATGTGTGTCAATTCACCCTTGTAATCAACTTGTCACCGTCTACGCTAAATATTATCCTTTTGTCATTCCTTACTAGAATCATTATGTAGCATGGGCGATTAAATCCCAATATTTATCAAATCAATAACGTTTATGTTTCTTATAATAAGTAATAACAATATATTTTTATAGTATTCCTGAATCCTGTTATAGCGTCATATTATATACAGTCATATACTGGGGAGTGGGGACCCAACAAACGAAAACATGTTCGTGTACCGTGTGAATCGTGGTAAAAAAGTCCAAAGTAAAAAGTCCGGTATATATATTATATAACAATATTTTATTTAAAAAAAAAACTCAATGTTTATAATTACTAAGTATCACCTACAGTATCATTAGATCCAGTACCTACTACCTACATAAAAAAAATCAAAATTATTATTCATATAAAAAAAATATACATAATAATATATTATAATAAATTCTCAGTTCACTTAAGTACCTATTAACTAACGTTATATAAAATATAATATCTTTAAAAAAAAAAATTCAATAATTATAAATACTAAGTCATAATAAAGTAAGTTGCAGTGTGCAAGTGTTGCATAATGAAGACAAAACGCGTGCTGCCTTGTGTATTGCGTTATTCACGTTGACGATCGCAATTGATAGATCGTCGTCGATCGGTGGTCCTATCTTTAGTAACTCGGCCGGTACCAAAGCCTGCACGGCTGCACTCAGTCACTCTGACGACCAAACCAGATTTTTTTTTTTTTGTATAATTCCAGTTAATTGTGACCAATATGACGAATATGTTGAAGACTACTACATTCCGTTTTTCTGTTTCACACCGATTATTTTGTTAATAATGTTAGTGTCAAGGTGTATTTATCATGAATGGTTGGACTGCTGAGAATATTCATTCTTCAACACAGGCGACAAGGGATGATTCCTCATAAGAAATGCATAGGCAACTAAATGTGCAGTATTGAGGTTATCACTTTATCAGAAAGTGTCTGAACCCTGAAGTGATAAGTATTAAATCAACGGGAATTATTATTATCTATACTGTTTATACATAAATACATAATAAATAATAGTATTATATTATAACTTACTGTCCACAACGCTTTACCGTGTATTATTATTTTACTTATTTTTACCTGTGTGAAAAATAATAACATACTAAACTAATTATTTCTTTATTTTTGTTCTTATAAATATTAAATATATTATCTTATATACACAAAAAAGCATCTATATGTACTTGTATGCTCATCCTAATTTTTTTATTTTTTTTCAAACCTATTAAGGTATTAAATATTAATTTTATTTAGTTATAACTTTTGTAAAAAATAATACGGTTTAGTACTTATATTTTTATAAAATACTCACAGTGTTTAGTATATTTGAATAACATGTCCTCTACAATATCCGGTAAAATAACAGAGGACCTGGGGTCAGTTGCTGCTTTGCGTGTAGCTCTCCAAACGTTGGCAGAACGTTGTGAAAGGCTACAATCTCGATTAGACATAGTCGAAAAAGAAAATGTTACGCTAAAAAGCCACTGTACATGTCAAACGGTCAACAACAAATCTTCAGAAGTTAATGTTCAAGAGTTATCTTGTAAAAAGCAACAGTTGGTCGAATATTTAAGAATTGTTACTAACGAAAATCGTACATTATGGACAACATTGTCATCGTTAGATAATCCGGCAGTTCAATCAAATGATAAAAACAAGCCGAAGAACTCTTTAGCTATCATAGACAACTATTTAAAATATAATGGTATGAGCATACAATTTTGTTGATCATAAAAATAATATTGAATAAGGTACCTATGTAATAATATGTTGCAGAGCTCATTAGTCATATTAGATAAAATACATAATACTATAATTTTTTTCGACTATTATATTTGATAATACATTTTAATTATTTTTAATTTGAATTTATTAGGTAATTCTTTTAGTTTCGATTGTGTTTATTTAAGTATTTTATAGAATGGTAGATATAACACATTTATAATTTCTCTGTTCAGTCAAATTTTAAAAACAATCATAATCTGTTGCTTGAACTTTCACTGTACTCCCAGTACTATTTTTTCTAGCACAAAAATATTTTTAATATCATCAGCATTGACTCCACTTCTCAAATTACTTAGAACATGATAATATTTGCAGAATGGCTGGGTATTAGATCTTTGGTAGACATTCATAATCATAATTATTAATTTTCAATCCAACTGAATCTTTGATTAAAATCTCAATATTGATGACAAATATATATTTAAACTTCCATTTCAATAAACTCAATCTGTTATGTATTTGATAAGAAACCAATTTGAGGTACCTACTTATTTATGTTATTTATAGGCTTAGGCAAATTAAAGAATCATCTTATTGCATGAACTTTAGCAGTATATATATTTTTTTTCAGATTCTGATTTCAAGATGAATTCTAATTGCATTATGGTATGTTATAATATATTTTTGTTTATCTTCAATAACTATTATATACTCTTAATTCTCAAATATTAAATACCCACTAACCCTCATAACCACAACAAAATATTATGTTAAGTCAAATAATTATCGATAATGAAGTTAAAAATCCCTATATTTCCCCCAAGTTCGATTGAACTTTTGTATAATTGACCGTTTGACACCACTTGCATAATTAACTACCAAGATTTTTGCAAATTGATAATATTTTTTCTACATTTGTTTGATTAAAACTGTATAGCGTCAAATTATTTAATTCATGTTTTTTAAAACCCGTTTATAAGAATTGTTTTATACTTCATTCTAGAAATTCATCAACACAAACCAGTGTATTTTGTTTCAAATTTGCTAAATTGGTCCAAGTTCTAGATTTAATACAAGTTATTATTTTAAAGCTGAATGTTTATTAGTACAATATTATAATTATTATATGATTATATATTAGATAATAGGCATAGTTATATTAGATAATAGGTATGACATAACTTTTAAATATTTATTAGGAAACAGATGACGATTTAATAAGTCTTCAGTATAGTTCAGATGATGAATCGTGGCCTATGTTATTGTCTGAACTCAATACATACAAAGAAAAATTAACCTTAGCTAAACATTTACTTGCTGATCAAAATGATTTAATTTTGAATATCACTTCAAGATTTAATCTACTTGTCGAGGGTAAGTCTCATTGTTTTATATTTATTTGAATCCAATACAAATTAATGAATTGGTCATGTTTTTATTTTTCTACAGAAGTCAAAGTTATAAAGCCTTCAGTAGAGTATCGAGATGCAGAAACATTAACAAATTCTACTTTTGATTCCAACACAGCTTGTATTTGTGGTGTTCGTGCAAAACCAGATAACCATAGTATATGTCCTTTATGTAAATTATACATTGTGGGAGCTGAAGGGGATAAAATGTTTGATAAATTAGTTGAACATGTAAGCAGTCATTTTCCTGATGAAGAACCTGAAACTATAATTGATAGTTTGTCCGGACACTATTAATTAAAACCGTTAATAGCAATCAATAATCATTGTTTATGTATAAATAATTCTTATTTTGTAAATTTTTATAAATGTAATATATTCTACTTGATTTAATTAAAATATTGATCAAGGTGAATGGAAATTAATAAAATTGCAACAAATTTTATACTAAAAAGAAAAACTGGCTTAAGCTAATTCTGATGGTTGTACGTCTTTTGAATCAGAGTTGCCAATAGTAGTTCTTTGTAATAAGTTTCTACTGAACCAAGACGGTTTTTCCCTTTTAAGTTCAATGATTCTTTTACCCTACAATAAAATAATATATTAATAATTTAACAATATTTTATAGGCAAATAGTCTTACTTTCCAATATTCTTCTACTGGTTGTTTGGTTTTTTCTCCTTTATAAAGAACCACTACTTCCTGTTCAATAGGTTCTAAACCTAATTCTTTTTCAATCACTTCTTGAAACTCTGTGGTTTCATCCTTAACCCTCTTGTAACAATTTGCTACAATAAAATCACACATAATATTATAAAGTTAAAAATGTTGTGGACATAATATTATCATCACTCACGGCACAAATGGCGTCTCTGATAACTATGTCCGCATTGGTTACATGTGAGTAAATCTGTGCGAGGTATTAGCATTTTGTAAAAATCATCGATACAACCGAATTTGCGTTTTAGTCTTTTCTCAATTGTACGCCTGTGTTTGGGCACTGCCCAAAGAATAGAGTCTCCAAAAAGCCGTTGAACATTTGTCAGAGCCGGGGTGGATGGTTTCAACGTTTCCGCAGGACTTGCAAAAGAAAGAGCTGAAAATGATAAAACAAAATATTATTATTAATAGGAAGAGGCGAAGAGCATTCAACTAGTAATAACCGTCATAGTGGGGTCTAGAAAAAAAATATGCTGACCTGGTGGAGGTGTACGTCCGAGTATCATGTGGCATAAGGCGTCAAAATCTGTGTATAACCGATGTTGAATCCTCCTCAGTGCCAATAAACCTTTCATTTTTTATTATTGTCCGCGAACGAATATTTATGTATATATATTTGATCGAAATTCAGGATATTTGGAGTGCGGACTGCGGGCTAAAGTCGTTGGACTGCAAGATTGCAATTTGCAATAATTTTCACAATGCGGTCGAAAACTCGAATGTAGATTTCTGTTATCACTAACCTGTTATCACTCTTATCACTTATTAGCACGGTTTAAGACACGGTCTTAGAAGATCTTCTAAGACCGTGGTTTAAGATATATCTTAAACCGTGCTTATTAGCAATACTCGTCTTCTACGACAGAATATATTCTGTGCTTCTACCAAGATTTTTTTTTATTTTCAAGTAAGAAAATTGTACAATCTGTGAAGTAATGATTAATTACAACATGAACTATGATTAATCATAGTTATTAGTTTATGATTTACAATAAACACAAGAAGGAATTCGCATTGAAAAGACATAATAATATGGATAATGTAACAAACTCTACCACGATTTAAGATATTATATTTATCTTCTACACTGATCCGTTTTTTGTAGTTAATGATTATGAGGACTGTGGTACGATCATAGATTCATAGATATTATAATATCTATGGGTACGATTGCATGATGACGTTCTTTTTTCGTATGATCTAAAATGAAGACAAATATGGATAAACTATAGTGGTATAAGCACAGAACAATAATAAGCGGTATCGATTGCTACAAATAAAATTTGTATATTGTATGCATAGTAAAATTATAATCATTGATTAGTATTTATAATCATTGCTATATTATACCTATAACTAAGTTTTATTGGCTTATGATTGTATGCTACCTACCAATTACCATGACAAAATTGATATCTATTTTGTCATGCTAATTACTAAATAATGAAATAGAAAAAGACTAATCATAGATTGATAAATATTCAAATTTTAACCTATGAGCTAACTGATAACTAGCGCTCGGTGGTGATTTCATATTTTGAAGAATTCACGTTTCTTATCTATTGGTTCCAGCCCCCTTCACTTTTCATGGTTCTGTCTTCAGCTGTGCTATTTACCATAATAAATGTTCATGGCCGTTTTGTTTTGTGTTATGACTTATGACTCACTGGTTTTTATCTCTGGCTAGTGGCTATTAGTTAAAAAGTTAAATATATCTTAGTCCGTGGTTATAAGTTTATAACTAATTACTAATTAGTTATAAGCGTATGTATAACGCCCGTGACCCGTACTTCGATTAGAATTTTGATTGTTGTGAGTTGTGAATTTGTGACTGTCTGAGTTTGTTTATTGTTGTTACTTAGTTGCTTAGTTGTGAGTACTGAGTAATCATGATTCATGACAAGTAGTAAATTGGTCGAAATCAGGGTTCTACATTTTTTTGAACTACCTGTTTACTGTTCATTAGTGTCTTGTACATTTTTATTGTAATTTATTGCCGATTGACGATTCACGATGTTTTCTTCGGACGCCAATTATTCAAAGCTGAAGACCAACTTGAGATTGGCGCTAAATCGACTGAAGTTATTGGAAAAAAAGAAAACTGAACTAGCTCAAAAAGCGCGAAAAGAAATTGCTGATATGGTAGCTGCAGGGAAGAGTGAACGTGCAAAAATAAGAGTCGAACACATCATACGCGAAGACTACTTTGTTGAAGCACTAGAAATTGTCGAGATGTTTTGCGACGCTCTGTTATCCAGATTTGGTCTCTTACAACAATCAAAGTAAATTACTTAAACACTTAAATAATATATATTATAAATTAATATTGAATGTGAAATTAAAGTCTTGCCTGATAATTTAATTAATGTTTTCTGTGGACTTTCTACCTGAAACTAATACTTAATTTAGCCATTTAATTTTTTAAGATTTTTGTATTATTAAATAAATTAACAATTTTAATTTTTTTGTTTTTAGAATTTTGGATTCTTCCCTTCAAGAATCAGTTTCCAGTTTGTTGTGGGTAGCTCCTCATATTCAAGCTGATGTTAGTGAAATGAAAGTGATATCAGATCAATTAACACAAAAATTTGGTAAAAAGTATACTGAGGTAAATATAGTACCCACACAATAATCATTAATTTTTATGAATTATTTAATTAAATGTATTACTGCGTAAATATATTTATAACACTGTTACTTAGTTATAAGTATTTTTTGTACTTATCGGTTATCGTGACTACCATAACTGTTCGGTAATAAATAAACAATTCGGTTATCGCGACTACCTATATGGTATTTTCCAACGCGCTTACCAACACCCCTGTCATATAGCTATTTTTCATATAATGTCAATACTTTTGGTAGTGCAGTGTTGTTTGTTAAACGTGTAATTCATTAAAGTTTTACAATGCAAATCTGGACATAATACACAAATACAATATACAATAAACATAGAATATCGAAAGGTTGTGCCGGTTGTGGCCTGTGGGGATCCTCTAAAGTCTAAATGGTACAACAAGAAATATAGAGGTACATCAACATCTAAACAGTTATTTGGTTGAATTGATGTGGTGTCAAAAGCACGATAATCCATTCTTATGCATTTTAAATTGCATGGCTAAACATTTTTCTCCTCGAATTAATTATTAATTTTGAATTTTGAATTTTATTCCTAGTTTTTGTAATAGTTAATTTTTAATTTGTAATTCTTTTTTTAAACTACGCAGCGTAATGGTAGTCGCATAACCAATAAGTACCGTATTTTCTATGTGATGAAATAATGTTGCATAATCTACTTTAGGCTCAACTTGGCTATTATTTTATCAGGGGCTGAGCATTAAATATTTTTAACAAAAACTGATGTGGAGAGCAGAATCCTCCTACCACAATTAATCCAGAATAATTATATAACATTTGCTTTAAAATTAATTTATATAATACAGAACTAAATTTGATTCTTCTTTTAAATATTGTAAAATAATTTTATATTATAAACTATATTGACAGTTAATCATTTTTTTTCATTATTAAGGATCCTTCCAAGTCTTTATTTAATTGCCCTTACAAAATTCTTCTTTATCGATTTTTGTATGTTATTATGAACATATTTTTACAAAATACAAATGTTAAATAATTTGTGCACAATCACTGGACATAGTCTAGATGAATTTAATTTATCTATCTGTTAATTAGAGTTTTAATTTCTATCACTAGGCCCAACTTGTTTTACATCTATGTAGATTACGTTTTATATAAAACTATCAAAACTCTCATATTGGTTAAATTGATAGGGGAAATAATTTAAGTGTACACATTTTACATACATATTGTATCCAAAAAATTGATTCTTGCTTGTGTCATGTAGGTTAGGTTATGATGTTAGATTATGATCAAACGTTAATAATAATTAAATATTTCTTATCATATTTATTTATTTTATTCAAATTAAATAATAATTTTAATTGATAAAGAATTAAAACTATAAGTGTCGTTTAATTCTTATAAAATATATACTAATCACAAAAAATGATTTACCTATACCTAATTCAGTGAATTAACAATAACTGTTGTCTCTTATATTATAACATTTGTTTTTAAAAGTAATTAATAATCTTGTTTATATTATATTATTTTTTTATCTTATAGGCATGCAGATCAGAAAACATGGACACTGTATCTGAAAAACTCAAGCATAAGTTGAGTTTAAGGCCACCGCCAAAGATACTAGTGGAGAAATATTTAATTGAAATTTCCAAAAATTACAATGTGCCCTATGAACCTGACTTACAAGTAAGACCAAGTACTGATACTCAATACTGAGATAATTTCTAAATGTTTAATCATTTCAACACTACAAATAAAGCTACAATAAGTGTTAAAGATTTAAAATGGTCTTTTTTAAAATTAATTAATGAATTTTATAGTATATATAAATATTACCACTGTTTATTTATTTTTGATTTACTTGAATGTTTAAATCTTTATTTTTAGGTCATGCAAGAATATGAACAATCTCATAGTATTGATTCTATACTTTTTGATGGTAAAAATTCAACTAATGAAAATGCCACGCGGCCTACAGGGTTTATTGGTTTTCCATCACAGCCCATGGCTCCGATTCAGGCGCCACCCATTAATTATCCAGTAAGTGTAGTAATACCTAATTTATATAATATATAACTCATATCTGACTTTTTTTTGTTGTGAATTTTAGAATATGCAAACTATGAGTTCAATGTTAGATTCAGTTCCATTGGATTTTGAAATACCGCCTTCACTACCTACAATGCCTACTCCTGTAATGCCTGCGCCCAAACAGCAGCCAATTCCAAAACCACCAGCAGCTAATATAGTTAAACCTATTCCGAAAAATCCAATTTTTTCCAATAAAAACATGGGTTTTTCAAACTTACCTGACCTCCCTAGTGTACCTACAGATATACCTACCGGTGATATAAAAGAAAAAGATGATGACGAAGAAACTGATTTTGACGAATTATTGAATCGATTTGAGGATTTAAAAAAAAACAAAAAATAAGTATTCTAATATAGTATGTAATTTATTATTATTAAAGTTTTATTATTGTTATTATTAAATTGACAAAATTAAATCTAAATATATATTTTCATTAGTAATTGTTATGTTTTAATTTAGTTATGAATACAAAACACATAATTTGTTCAGTGTACTATCCAAGTAAGCCATTTAATAAATAATTTGGCTTTTGTGTATTCGAATTAGGTGTTTTGGTAGTGGCATCTGGTTTTTTTACTCCTAATGTTCCTAATAATCCATTATTATTACCATTTTTTATTAGTCCATCAATTGTGTTTAGAGATAGTAAATTAACCGTCCCTTCTGTTACATCGCCTAATACACCGTTTTGTAATAAATCTGGGACTGTTTTCAATATATCAGATATTCCTGGTAAGTTGCAGTATGTTGATTGTAATATGTCTGGCACGCCACCCCACAATCCCATTTCACAAAAACGGAACTTATTTTCAATACGTGAATTCTCATCGAGGACAACATAATCCGATTGTTTTGAAGAAGTAAATGAAGGCCATTCATCGCCTAACTTTTTTAACTTTGGTTTTCTGAAATTGTAATCATTAATCAATCATTATTTTATGTTATACCTACCTAATACAGTGTTAAATTTAATATTTACCCATTCTTCACAAACTCTGCTACTATTGATGTAAAATTATCTCTCATTTCAATATCTTTTTTATCTTTTAGTTCAGTTCCTGAAATCTGTTTACCTTCAATGGACCGCACATCATACAAATATATCAATTCATCTCCGTGGGCTGGCTCTCCTATTTATTCATTCATATATAGTTAAAACATTTTTTTTTTTTTTAATAATCCTTTTAAAATAAAATGTATACTACACCATTATCTTCAACATGTTGAGAATTAGTTCCGTCATTTTTGGATACTTCTTTATTGGGATTTCCCAATATATTTGGCAAAAACCATTTACCTGGAGATTTAATACTGGGTTTATGTTCAAAACTATAAAAGTAGGCACTGCTACGTTTTGACCATAAATGTGATGTAAAGAATGCTGGCAAGTTGAATAACGCGTCCGTTGTTCCCTAAAAAGTTTATTTTATAATAGGCACATGAAAATATTTTATGAATGTTATAAGTTATAACATACCATAGATATTTTTACTAACCTGCATAACTTTTGTTATCTCTTTAATCCCAGTTTCAAGTCTTAATGTGAATAATCCTAAATAATCAATATTCTCAAATAAGTTCTTTAGAGAATTATTTACGCTTCCGTTTTTGAATAAACCTGCAATTATTTTTATAAACTGTCTTAAATTAATTCTGGATAAAATTAAAATCTGATATTTCTTATTTTCTTTTTCTTAATGGATATGATTTTTCTTTTTACTCAATCTGTATGAATCAAAACTATTTTTTTACATGGAAACTGAATACATTTTTCTGGTCAAGGACTAGAGTAAATAATGCCACTGTTTTCAATATTTTAAAATATTGATCCTTTTATAGATCAATAAATAAACATTTATGTCAATAAATTTAATGATAATTCGAATTTGATATTTTCAATTTTTTATAATTACAATAATTTGGGTACAATATTTATTTATATTTTATGATCTTATACCAACTGATTATATCATTATAAAAGTATCTTAAATTTATTTTATTTTATCCTATAAATTCTTTGTTTATATTTATCATAACATGGTGAAATAATTTTTAGTAAACAAATATTTTATTAAATTACCTGTGTTAGTATTGAGCACTTTCTGTGGGAGTACTTTATTTACATATTCTGGTATTTTGTTCAAATTGTCTATTACTTGATTTCGGTATTTTCCTAAAAATTAAACTTAGCAAATTATACTGATTTTCTAATGTTTATTACTAAAAATGTAATTAGTAAATAGGTACATAAAATGTCTTACATTAAAAATAAAAATTACAATAAAATATCATAATTGAACAATTATTATATTTTTAATGTTTACCCAAAATTCCTGATTTAGTTTCTAACTTATTAACACCAGTAAGCATTGGTATTACGGGCAATTTGTGTTTCTTCAATAAACGTAGTGGTGAATCTAGGATGAAAAACGGTAAAAAGCGGCCATCATTGTTACCTTCCACGGCAGGACCAACATTTAACAAACTACCCAATCCAGTTAAGTATCCTTCTTTTCCTAATTTTGTATTCTAAGTAGTAGATAAAGAATAAATGTACATTTTTAAAATTATAAAAAATATTCACTAACCTGATATTTATAATCAGAGTTAATAATGGTTTGGATTGATAACATTTGTAAACATCTAATTGCTTCTAATGGCACAGATTGATCACATCCTAGTAACGTTGTCATATTTTTATATGTTTGTTTTGGCACAGGATCTACTGCAAATGCAGACAGTGGGGTACCACTCATTGCAAAAACTCCACTTATCATTCCTGTTGAAATTTTTTTTTTTATTATTAGCTAATATTTTATTTTATAATTGTTTCAATAAGTACCTTTTGTAAAATCTGACATTGTCAGTAATGTTGCAGCACTAGCTCCACTACCCTGGCCAGATACAACTATTCGTTCTGGATCTCCATTAAAATAATTAATATATTCTTTAACCCATTTAATAGCAGCACGCATGTCAAACAATCCAACATTGCCAGGAAGATTTTTTAAATTACTTGTAATCCAACCTAAATTGTATAGAGCAACAATTATATAGTTTTTATTTTTTAATGTATTTAAATTGCTTATAGATGGACAATTAATAATGATTACCTAATGATCCAAGTCTATATTGTATTGTAACTACAATAATATTATTTTTCACTAAATGGGCAGGTCCATATTGTAGAGCCGAACCACTAAAGAAACCTCCTCCATGTATCCAAATTAATATTGGAATATTTGAGTTGTTGAGTTTTTTCTGTAAGGAAATTATGAACAAAATGAAAATGCACAATAATACCTATAAATAGTCCTTACCAACGGAGTAAACACATTGAGAAATAGACAATCTTCACTTCCAACTAGTCCACTGCCATCAGAACTCAACTGTGGGCAAGGAGCTCCAAATTTAGTGGCATCGACTTCACCCGAAAGACGAATAATTGAAGGACGCTAAAAATAAGATAAATAGGTAATTATTGTTTTAATATTGTGGAAAACATGATAATATGCCACATTTTGTTGTCTTCGTTTATCACTAAGTACAAACTACAAACCACAGAAACGATAAACTATAGCAAGACAGTCACAGTGGTTGGTAGGATCTTGATATTTCACATTTTATAACTGAAGAGTGAAGAGTAAAGACTATAGAGTTTAACACATTGATGGTCATGACTGCTATAGCATTACGACAAATTCTGTCAATTTAGCGTCACTTTTAGTTGGCCAATGCTATGGCATTCGTGGAATCCTACGACTTAAAAAACATGACTGCTATAACATGGTGTGACCGTCAATGTGACCTGTCTATAATACTATAATAGATCGTTCGGTTACACTAAACATAACCTACTGTATACGAACCAAATTATTGAAGGACATTATCTTGCTGTTATATCATTGAATACAGAAAATTAGTATATTAATGTAAGAGTAAGTAATTATTTATTAATATTTAATTAATAAAAATGAAAATAAAATTAATATAATAGGCATTAGGCGCTCTACGGCAGTGGGTACGGGGTCCATGGACAACATGTGCGGATTTCTTGAGCAATTTTCATGATAGGCACCTAACTCATAATAATATCACATTTTGATTCATTTACCCTTAACATTCAATCGCATAATGTGAAACAAGATTAACGCATTTAGTCTTTATACGTGTCTAAGCTATCTAGTATATGTAAATAGGCTAGGTTGGGTTTTTTAAAATTATAATAGATTAGGTACCTATTATATGGAGGATACTCATTAAGGAAGGTACTATGTTATATAGCCATATATAGGCACCTATTTTACCAACTTATAGTATAAGGATAGCATTTCTGGCAAAATACAAAAAATCCAGAGAACCCCTTTGTTGTTTTTGTGGTCTTGTTAAGATACATTGCGAGATATTAGTATACCTATTTACTTAAAAAATAATAATAAAAGCTGACGACCACAAGGGCTAATTTACATATTTGGCAGAAAGGGGAATTTTAGGATCCCTTGGACCGGTTCACCCCTGAGTCCGCCCATATAATATAATATATTATAGGAGCCTACCCAAGATCTGATGCAGATAATTTTCTTCAAATATCCTGAAATCGAATTTGGCCAATAGACACGCCGCCCTTCTCCGCCTTACCTGAAACCTGAGTCTTCCCACTGGCGGTTCGGCGTACCTGATGCCTTTGTAAGCGTGATAGCCTTCGGGTTCCTCGACGCCGGTGACTGTTGCTGACCGGTAGTCGTCTTGCACGAGTACCACATTAGTCTCGGGCTTACGGGAAGGTTGGCTGACGTTGAAGCCGTCAGATTCTGGCACCAGCGAAGGATATCCTCCAACGATTCTCTTTTGCCGCGACAGGGCATCGCAAAACGACACTAAGACGACAAACGCCAAACCGGTCCCGAACAGCATCGCAACAGAACCCGACAACTACCTTTACGTTCCTTTATTATTATACTACGCGCGATATTAATTTCCAAGTATGCGATGAGCGTGCACCTCTATTTATTGCTGAACAGAGTCGACTGCAGGCCGAAGTGATTTCGTGTGGTACTGGTTAAATGGCGAATTGTTCAACGATGACGCCGAGATAGGTACCTACCATACCCATACCTATAATACTGCTGTTTATACTATAGTAAACACTATATACTTATTATAATGGCTGTGCGTAATGTGTATTCATATTTCATTATCTTATAAATTCGTTAAACCTGTTTACCTCACCTTGGTCAAGGTTATACAAGAATTTTATTTAGATACCTATACCTAACTATAGGTACATATGTTAATTGGTGAATATTAATATAGGAGGTCGCGCGTTGCCCTTACCTACCGTTGATATAAATTTGCACATCCCGATCGTAAATCGATGATGACTTAATACTAAACAGTAAACACCGTAAGTCATTTATTAATTTTTTTTACTAGTGCGCTTTCGTTTTCAGACACGGGATCGTTATTAGCTCCACCACCCGAATGCATAAATATTAAGCTCGAGAATTTATAATATATAATAAAGGAGTTACTATTAACTATAATTTATACTACTTTAACTATATACTACGAGCTATGTATATACATACACAGCTATACCCATATAGGAGGGGTTTAGGTGTTTAAACGAATATAGGAAAAAAAGTCCCTTACCAACAAACTCTGAATAATGATTATGCTCTAATTATTGACATTATTTATTATTTATTTTAACATTTAACAAAATTTAAAACAAGATTCAACTTAAGTTGTTAATTCTGTAACCAAAAAAATTCATTATAATGACCACTTGTAACCTACTGTTTACAGCTGCAGAGTGTCACCCACTTACAACTTTTTTTTAAATTAAATTTTAAATTTTTGATTTATTTTGTATAATTTTAAAATTATTTAATAACAATAGGTAAGTAGATAGGTACACTAAACATTGTTTTTTATTAGGCCGTCATATAATATATTAATGTAATTATTGCATATAATATTGTCAAACATTTTGAAAACCATATGAAATAGAAACAAAAATATAAAACAATCATAAAAAAATAAATATTCTATGAGTATATAAATTCAGACAATAAAATAAGTAATATTTAAATATATAAGTACTAGTACCTATTACCTAATTCATATAAAATAATGTATTAATAAAATATAATTAAATGTATCATTTATATACGTAAATTGTAAAAAAATTTAGTTTAATTTATACTTAACCGCCCTCTCTTTCATAATTTTGGCTACACCACTGTATCCATATATTAAACTTGGACCAGTGGTGACTCTAAAGTCCGAGTGTAGCAGTTGTCACATTTTATTACCGATAGGAGTAATGAATAGGTATTCTATTTGAATAATATGAAGTGACAATAATGTCAATAACGTATAATAAAAGCAGTAGCATATTATGGATTTTCCAGATTAAACAGATAGGGACAAGGAAAGTCTTACTACTACCCAAAATCCAAATAGGATTCTCATTATTATTACCACCGGCACCATTTTAACTTCTTGCGCATAATATTTTAATGTAAGCCGGGAGCAGACACTTTTTTTTAGAGAGCATAAAATTAAGTATTAACAGTCCCAAAATAACACTATGTAAAAAGAAAATTAACAAGGTACAAATGTATAAGATCAATGTTTACGGTTTAACATGGGACGAAAATAATGAAATTATATCTTTCTGAATATGCACGTCTTTATATAAAAATAAGATAAAAATGTTGAAAAACCTATAATGAGCATCGATAATAAAAATCGTTACATGAGTATTTTTAAGGCAATGTAGCATTTATTTACACTCAAAAGTTTAGAGTCTTAATGGCACTGCCGTGCCGCTATGGAATACGTCACTGCGAGTATAAAGATCCTTTTACATAGCATTGCGGTGTGTCTTTTGGTTTATACTTATAAAATGATTAAAACTTTAGTAACCTATAAGTTGAATACATCTCAACAATCAATACTAATGAGTATGTAACGATACAATCCAAACATTCAACGTGAAGACCTTATAATTTTAAATTAATTTATAATATTATTAACACCATCATTATGATCTTAATAATCATATCGATATCACACACGCCATACACTCATAGGTACTTATATTATAGTAGGTATTATACAACAATATTTATAAAAACGGACGGACGAGGCGGTGCTTAGGTGACTATCTTATTATATTATATTATGTAAATTCATTATATTTTATATGATTTTACGAACGTACCCTTGATGAATTGATAAGTAGACAATAACTGTCGTAGAGGTGTATTCATATGACTGTTTAGAAGTTAGAACTTGTGAATCTGAATTATATATATTATTAAGTGTGTCTTACCTTGATTTACCGTTCCCAGTTAGTGGAAAACGCACGAAATGTTTCATTGGACCTGAAGTCATAGGTGATACCTCGAAAAATAAAGTACAAATACGTACAAGACTCGTTTTGTCACACTACCCATTACACATTTACACTCCACCGCTGATATGTTTTCCATATTATTGTAAAAATTAGGTAATCACTATAATATATCCAGAGGTCAAAATGAAAAATTCCCTGTAGTTTTCAAAAGCGTAGGGGGAAAAATGTGAATTCTTAATAAAAACCAATTTTTGAAAAAATTGATTTTATTTTTTTTGGTTTAATTCAAAAACTATTAACTATTAACTATTATAAAGATACTTAAAATGTTTGCCAAATGTTAATATGGTATTTATCAGGTTCAAGATATTGGTCGGTAGGTAACTAATTAGTAATTACCATTGTGACGGTATAGTTACCTCTTAAAACCGATACATAAAATCATATACCTATACCTTAAAATGGTGAGTAAAAAAGGTACCTTACCTGATCAGTGGGCAGTGACCATACACTTCTAACCGTTTCTATACTAGAAGTATACAAACATGAAACAATAGGTAGTTTACAATTTATTTTTGTATTACATATTAAATATTAATGGTATTTATAATTTATTTTTGTATTAAATATTAAATATTAATGGTATTTATAATTTATAATTAGGAAAGACTTAAAGTTAGCTATATGGTAGATAGTTAATTAAAAATTAAAGTGTTAACAATGCGGTTATATTTAATCAATCTAAATAAGTACCTAAAATATTTGTACATAGGTACGTCATAATTTAAATACTAAATTATAAACAAAATCGAATAATGTAAAAACATATTGATTTATATTATTTTTACCTAGGTACCTGAAATATATTGTAGTTTACGCAAAATTACGTTTTAATTTTTTTTTTCGTAGTTTTAATAATTTTGTAATTTTTCAGATACCATATTACCTATGTTAAAAACACTATAAATAAAAATTAATTTTCAAACTTAAAAACAAGAATATTCGTTTATAAGACACTGATCAAGCCAGTATCTGGACACACGGGTTACAATATTGGTGTTAATAGCCAAAATCCAAAATTTAAATAAAATTCATTCTTTCCAGACCATATAGCTTAACGCAGAATTTATAATGCACCATTATAACCATACCAAGCAACTCGATGCTTTCCTTCTATTAGAAAAATCTATGAATCATAAATAGTTTTTCACTTTTTTTTGTTAATAATTAACCAATGCGACAATAAAACTTTACGCAAAATCGGTCGGAAACAAAAAAAAACGCGTATCTAGCCCAAGAACATATTAAAAAAATATATTTATAAAATGTATTAAATAAAGTAATTTATATCATAGTTTCATTGTTATGTTTTATTTTTTCAAAATTGTTCATGTTTGTAATTCTCTGTTGTATGATTATTGTGCCTTGACAATCGTATATATTTTCTAAAAAAAAATACATTTCACATGAATAATATTTACCACTTTAGTGACTATACCTAGTGAGTCCACTACATTGTTATTTGTTTCCAATAAACCTATCAAGATTTAAAATTAAATGATTTATAGTTTTATACACGACACTATTATATGTGCAATACACGCTTGTTGTAAACCGTTTTAATTACTTATATATTGCATGTTTGGCAAACTGTACAATGATGCTATTATTGGTTATTACTCATTGACAACTAAAATATTATATAGTAGAAGACTAGTCTATAACGTAAAGAAACATCGGTCAAGAATTCGGCCTCAGGGCCAACTTTTGTATAATCAGTTCACGTATACAATAGGCAATAGCCTGCAATCATTAAATTTCACATTGTGTATAGGTACACTGTACATCAGTGAACATTATAAGACCTCTACATAAGATGATAGGTATTTTAATTTTTTTTTAATAAATTGAATATATTGCCCATTATAAAAATATTTTTTTATACGATGGGTAGATCTTATTGTCATATCAAGTAAAAAAAAATATTGATTACTAATATGTTTAGTTGACCTTAGTAGTTTAGTCATGACTCGGGATATATTTAGTATAATAAAAAAGTAAATATACATCATACATGTATAGTGTATACCTATGTAATAGGTATATTAATAAATTATTTAAAAATATTTGAGATTACATTTAATAATATTGAAGTAAACATATGATTCGAATTTTAAAATAGGTACCTACTCAAGTTTCAAATACTCAATGCCGATAAAGTTGTTATGAACACTTTTTCTAAGAATATCAGATTCAATATGTAAACGTTTTTTTGACAAAAACATATCTATTGACTATTTGTGTTTATTGTTCTGGTAAAACTAGAAGTGCGATAAAAAATCTAAAAACCTATATTTTGAATTTGTTATGACGTTTACTTGAGATCAGTCATCCCCACTTCTTCAAATTTTGATAATCTTTTTTTGAAATATGATTTTAAAATGTAAAAATATAAGTATACTTAAACTGCAGTGATTAGTAATTATACAGAATTGTAAAAAAAAAAAAATTAAAAATTAAGATGACAGATATCTAATGAGTAATGAGTAATGACAAATCAGTGAATTTAAATTTATTTTTTAAGTCGGTATTACAATGGACAAAGAGTAAATGGTTTTAACTAATACCTAAATCTTATTCGTCGACCACGGTTACATGTAAATTGTACATGAGCTCTAGGCCATTTATTTTACACTACAGTAAAACAACAGTACAACAGTCACACACACATTCACTGGATTCACACAAATACACAACCAATGAATATGCACAATCTTGGAAAATTTCCTATATTGAACTCCATAAAAACTGTCGGTTTTAATCCGAATAGAACAGTAAGACACTATATATACTTTCATATTTTGTTCAGTGTTATCTCCACACAACAAATGTACCTATAACATAGTAAATTTACACTTAGAAGACTCTATTTTGTGATTCAATATTATACCTAGTGAACTGGCATATTACAACGTTTCCTGTTATAATTTATAAATCGAGTAGGTAGCTAGGTATATAGGTAGGTATCCGATGCTGCCTGCTATGTACGCCCATTATTTAGTATTTCATCACTGTCCCTGTACAGTGTTTAATGTGCATAACATTATAATGTTAGATATTGTGTTAATGCAATATATCTGAAATAACCAGATATTATAGCTTATAGATGCAACTGTTGTTAAACCATATATTATTTGTTCTTTTATTCGTGTGCACTGGTCACGACAATGCAACATAATATTATTATTGTCTAAATAGTATAGTATAGTAACTACAATAACTACATATAAGTATCTATATAACTTAAAGAACCCGACCAAATATTTGTAATTTTCTTCAACACGCCTATCCGACTATACCTGTGTCCTGTATACCGTTCTTAGTTATTCAGTCTTCTTAGTTCTTTCCATAGAATAATAACTCTATCGTTTTAGACCTTTGAAAATAGTTTTTTGATAAACAAACCACTATATTCATCATAATCGTACTCTTATAAAATAGTTAACCTTTTTTTTAACTGTTAAACGAGTATGTGCGCAGAACTCAACGGACATATGCTATATACGCGTTACTGACATTTTAGACACTGTGTACATAAGACTATACAAAAAACACTGAACGTACGCTGGTAAAAGAATCACCTTGTATACAGAGTGTCTCAACGTGATGTAATATTCGTCAAGTTGTACTACCACGGCTCGCTTAGTATATATAGGTATATCGTAATAGTATAATCATTACATTATATTTATCAGTCTAATCAGCGGCCTGCTTCTTCCGGAAACTTCAAAACTTTCCCAACTATATTAGAATATAACTGTTTAATATAAACTATGTTATATAGCAGGTAATTCAATTTTTATTATATTCATATAAATTAGCTTTAGAAAGTATTCAACATTTTAAAGAATCGTGAAAACAAATATTAGGGTAAATTTTTTTCGTTCAGAAATTAATAAGGAAGATGAAAAATACTAAAATATAAACATTTAAATATTAAAGGTGTGTTTGTAAAATGAAATCACTATTCGGGAAGCGAAAAAACGTCTGAACTATCTGTTTATTAAACTATTAATTGTGATGGGTTTTTTCGTTTTTCATAAATAATTATTATTAAGATGGGAAAAAAATTTGAAAAAGAAATATTTTAATAATAAAAACTACTGTTGAAAATTAGAAGTTAGGTACAACATTGCCTAATGATTAACTGACGTCCAAATCGACTTAGGTATTCCCTTTTACCCAAACACCATCCATTTTAATACATTTTCATTTTCATGGGCTGTTGTCCAAAGTTAAGTAAACACTACATTTGAAAGTACAAGTATAATTATTCTACGTTTTCATAAATTCAACAGTTATAATAATATGTAAGTATAAGATTAATATATAATGAATTATTATTTATAATAGGTTCATTGAATAGGTACTATTATAATAGTTGGTTTATATAATTATGTAAATATTCTTGCTTCAGATAAATAAAATAAATAATAATAATAATAATATGATGAAAAATATTATTATATATTATTATGTTTCAGTGATATACGTTTTCCAAAATCGTTTCCTAAAAACATCGAATACAAGAGGAAAAAGCCAAAGACAAAGGACACCTGGATAATGATGCGCGACACATACTGTATGCAATATAGGTGATGTACTGTAGCACATATACGCGATCGTCTCTTGTCTCACGTCTGTATACTAATATTCTAAGTACCTGTACGTAATATCGCAACCGGTCGTCGTGGTGGGAGCTACGTTCACTTTCCATTTCAAGCGACGGACTGCTGCAGGTATATATTATCTCGTCTGGTGCGGCGGCGGCGGCGGCGGGACCCACGCCCAACCGAATAATAATATAATTGTATATATTGTTGTTAACGATTTCTCTCGGCGCAGCGGCTGTTCATATATAGACGGTTCAGTATGACTTCAGCAGTGCGCCGAACATGATGCGCACCGACCCCGCCGCTCCGTCGCGATTATCGTCCCACATCGGATTGGTGGCCCGCAGTCCGGAAGGTCACGCCGCCAAGACGATGCAGATTAAGGGTCACGAGGATCAGTGGGTAGACATACAGGCGCACACGTTCAGGAACTGGGTGAACGAGCACGTGCCGGCCGCCGACCGGGTGGCGAACCTCGCAGAAGACTTGCGCGATGGTCGAGTCCTCTGCGAATTGGTGGAGAGCTTGCAGCAGCGTAAGGCGTTCGCGTGGAACCACAGCCCTGGCAATCGGCACCAGATGTTAGAGAACGTGTCCAAGGCCCTGGCCGCGATCGCGGACGACGGCGTCAAGCTGGTCAACATAGGTAAGTACCTACCTCTATCCGTTGACTATATTATGATATACACTAGGTTTACATCAGTACCTATATAGGTACCTAACTTCTTTTATCGGATGCCTTTGCAGATAGTTCTAGGCCAGCCTTTATTGGATTGTGTAATTGGGCAGGTGGTCAGGTCAGAAAAACTTCGCGATTTCATTTCAACTTTTGGGTGTGTGTAATAGATTTAATGCACCACGACAAATATAATATTTTATGCTTTCGATTATGCATGCATGCGCTGCAGGTGGTGCATTCCATTACCAGTCTCTTACCTAAAACCCCTATCTAACAACTCGTTGAAAAATTAACGTATTAGTTTTAAAAAAAAGTTATATTAACGCGTGCTTTTAATAGAATATTATTTTTTTTCTTTTTACTAAAAAAACATTTTCCGTTTTCTCAAATCATAATCATTTTTTTAGATTCTGGTCTGGGGATAATTATTTGCACATTTTTTAGGTCATAAATCGTATATTAACCCGTTCTGCAAGTCATTTTCCTGCGTGATAAGACGTAGGCCGCAGACCTAGGTGATGCATTTGCATAGGTACCGATACCACGCACCACGCTCATCGTGTGTTACGCATATATTATTATGCCTTCGATTAAATATTAATATAATATTAAATATAATCGTTCGAATACAAACAACTTGTGTTAACTTCGTCAATTGCACTATGCGGGTTATTTTCGTATTGAATTATGATTATTTTTGTTTTTGATGCCGAACAGGTGTTGGGTAGTATCGCCAAATAGGGAGTGTTATACAAAACACAGAGTGAAGTATGCAATAGTTAATCATGTGGGTGTATTGACCTCACATGCTATACTAGAATCACCATGCTTCTATAATAAAATGATCGGATAATTTTTCATATATGAATGATATTACGATATCGGACACAATTATAGGTATCTACTATATAGCCATATAGGCGGAGCATATCCCCATTTTTTTACAGGTAAACATATTTGCATCAACTAAAAGTATAATAATAGAGGCACCTTGAAATATATATGTTTCGAACATCAGGTTATTTAGCATTAATGATCTAATATTTTAATTTATAAAGTTTATAACTTTATATACTTTACCCGTGTTGATGGAAGCAAAAACAAAAATGTACTTACCTACTACTTAGGTTAAAATTGTTTTTCTTGTCTTACGGTGTAACGTTTTTTTTTTTTAGGAAACGAAGACATAGTTAATGGGAATCTGAAATTAATTTTAGGACTTATTTGGTCACTGATTGTTCGTTATCAAATCGGGCGATCGAAATTTCCACCTAAAAAGCTCATGTTGGCTTGGCTCAAGGTATAATAGCTATGTACGCGTATATATCTACGCCTACAAATGTATAATTTAATATAATATGTTCATATTATGTTAAAAATTGTAAAATCATAATTATTAATCTATTGGTTACGTATGAATAGTCTGTATTACCGGAATGTCGCGTGAATAATTTCACCACAGATTGGAATTCCGGAATATGTCTTTCGTCCTTGTTGGATTACTGTGAACCTGGATTGTTTCCCCATTGGAAAAATTTGGATCCGAGTGATAGCGTGAATAACTGCCGCCGTGCTATGGAATTGGCCCGAGATCGTTTCAGCATTCCCATGGTGCTTGAGCCCGAATATTTAGCTTCGCCTTATCTAGACGAACTATCGGGTATGACGTATCTGTCCTATTTTATGAAAGATAAGAGTCCTGGTACTAAGGCCACACTGAACTGGGTGAATACTCAACTGAAAACTCACACGGTGTCTAATTTCACGGTAAGTGTTTTTCACTCGTTCGAAAACAAACATGCAAATTCATTGATTTTATTTTAGACCGACTGGAAAGACGGTATTGTATTGTGTGAATTGACAAAATCTCTCGGCGTCCCAGCCAAGTACCAAAAATATGACGACCCTGATGTCTGGGAGTCCAACTTAAACGCTGGTATGGACCGTGGTGTATATATTTTCAATCCGTGAAACGTTTGTATCTTTACTAAAATTAGTATAATAATTATTCGTATACATAGGAATGAATGCTGGTAAAAAGTTAGGCGTCGAACCGCTGTTGAAAGCCAAAGACGTGTCCAGTCTGAATGCTTCACATTTAGGCATGATGTCTTATGTATCTAATTTCCAATGGGTAAAGCCACGCACCCGACCATCGCATACCGTACGCGCCCATAGTGACACCCACACCACCAGAGTATATAAACCAGTAGGTTAATTGAATAAAAACAATATTATTATGTTGATTATAAGTAAATGTAAATTAGAATTTACGTCATAATAAATCGATGAAATTTTTTTTAGACTAGTTTTAAAGTGACATTTTTGGATGCAGAAGTAGACCCAAACGATGTCACGGTGGAAATAATTGGACCGGAACTCAATACCATACCGTGTAATTTGAATTTAAAATCCAATGGTGGTACATGCACGTTCGTGCCACTCATAATTGGAATGTATAAAGTATGCATTTGTTTTCCTCCGGTTGCATGTATATATTATATCGACACGGTTCATGGTTTTAATTTTTAATGTTTGTGTTTATCGCACAGGTTACGATTTTCAATGGCGACGATGTGATCCAAGGGTGCCCAATGTTTATACGAGCTATGCCTGAAGTGTCCGAAATCAAACACTCGGGTATGGAGCCATGTGCAGTTGGATCTATCGTCGAAGTCCAGGTGAGTTTTCAGTGCACATTCGTGAAAGTGCAAATGCCGGCATCTAAAGTTTGACATATTTATTTGTGTGGTTTTTCATTTTAATTTCTAGATAAATTGTAACGGCGCTAAAGCTCAAAATATTCAAGTATTGGCAATGAGTCCGGACGGCCGAGAATTAGAATGCCCAGTAAAAGAATCGGGAGACGCGTACCGGACGACTTTCCAACCCGATGAACCGGGAGAATGGACCATTGCCGTGAAACACCGCGGACAGTTAATTCAGGGTAGTCCATACACATGTTTTGTGTTCGACCCGAATGGAATTAAAGTAAAACAAATTAAAAGAAACATAGAAAGACTACGGACTAAATAATTGCATTCCACTGTTTTATTGTGTATAGTTGCTTGGCTTGGATAGACCAGCTATTGCTGGAAGTATAGTAAATTGGACTTTAGACGCTAGAGGAACGGGTGGTCTAGGAAAAATTGAAATTGACATCGTTCATGATAAACAGTCACTTCCACATACGATTGACCATTTAGGAAATTCTATTTATAACGTCTCTCTACACACTAGAAGACCAGGAAAATACAAAATTTATGTTTACTTCAATGGAGCAACTGTTAAAGGCAAGTGTAACTTATGAGAAATCGAAAAAGTAATATAAAATATGAACAAAACTTAATTAGGTAGTATAGGTATACTGACATACTGTTATTCTTAATAAGTACTTTAGTAACAATTTAGTTAAAAATGTTATCAATAAATTGAATTTTATAATATTACTTACTTTTTTATATATAATAACTATTTTAATTTCTGTCCTCAGGAGCGGTTTTAGGTTCTGGTGGAGGGAGGGGGGGGGGCTAAGTCATAATTTTCAGAAAACTTTCGATATTATAATATGTTTTTTTTTTCTGTAATTTTGTTTTTAACAATATATAATTTCTTAAAAATATGGGTTTGGTAGGTGGCCGCGACCCCTGTTTGTCCTCGTATGATATTTATTAATTTTATATATTATGTATTGTACACAATAACAAACAATATCAGTATGAGAAAAAATGCATTTCTTATAATTAAATCTCATAATAGTTAAACTTAACTTATAACCATTTTAATAAAAAATACTTTTTATTATATTAAGTGTACAAATTATAGCATATAGGCAATAAAAGTAGTAGTAGTACTTACCGATTTTTCGTATTTGTTTGAAACTTCAAAATAATAAAATAAAATAAAATAATAACTTTTGTCTTTTGACCTTGGTCAGTTAATTGAAATTAAAAAATGACAATGCATTAAAAAAAGATCTGTTGTGTAAAATGATGATCATTTTCACCATTATTGAATGAAGCTATATGTACCTAACAATAATTCTATTATATTTTTTAACATTTTTAGAAATGTTTATAACTTAATAACTTATAAACATACTTATGACTTATCCTTATAATACCAATATAATAAATATGATTAGGTATTAACAATAAACAAAACATATTAAACTCTACCTATATGCAATATTATTTATTTATTTAAAATAATTTTAGGAAGTCCATTTCCTCTAAGAGTGGGTACAAAAGAAGATATAAAGCGACACAGAAGCATGAGTAAGTTTTATTTTAAGATTAAATTAAAAATTGTATTACTTATGATCTAAAACTGGTAAAGTATTGAATAATTTAAAATAAATATGTTGTGTCGTACCAATAGGATAATACATATTATGTACATAAACTACCAAACGTAGTAATTCGTAAATATGTACTATATAGGTACTTAAGTAAACATTTATTTTTCAGCACCTACAAAATTAGTCAATGGAAACACCTCTTCTGCTTTCAGTAAGACTTAAGGAATTTTATACTTATGATATTAAGGTTATAAATTATATTTTAATATTTTTTAGATGATTTTACTTCTTCTAATGAATATAATAAAATTGGCCTTCTTAGACCAATTTCACCTCTGCAATCGCCAAAATTCACTTCTTCTCCTATTAATCATTTACATAGTAATGTGTATAAAGTATGTTTCATTTTAATAGTAATATTCTTGCATATTTTTTAATATATTTTTATTTTTATTTAATAGTCAACCAACCATTCGGAATCTGGATTTCATAGCATCTCATCACCATTACATTTAAATATTCCTAGTTCCCTATCTCCAAATCATAGTTATGTATCACCTAAAAGTGCTTTGTCTCCGTCAAAATCAAAAAATAATGGTAAGAATAGCTTTTGTTATTATTTATTTCTAACAATGGATTTATTTTCATACATATTATTTTTTTACAGATATAGTTTTTGGAGAAAATATGCAACTCATGCCCATAAATAGATATTCAACGATTTACATAAATTCTGACGAGGCTCTAGCCAATATTAATGTCACAGTGAATGGTATGTTAATTTCATGGCAACAAATATTTCGTTTATTTTTTTACATAATAGGTATATTTGAAATGCTATATAGGTCCATCAAATAAGATGATTCCTGTGAGAATGTCTAGGAATATTGCGCAAGGTCATATTTTAGCACAGTTTACAGCTGAACAAATCGGAGAACATTCAATTGATGTGAAAATTAATGGTATTAAAGTTACTGGTTCTCCATTTAGGTAAATTTAAAATCAATATAAGAATGTAATATACAAAACATTTGTGTTAATGAAAATTGTTTAATGTATTTATAATTTATATGTAATGATATAAACGATCTTAAATAATACAGTTTTTACCTTGTTTATTTTAACATTTTACCATTGCTTATTTAAATACTGTTTTCTCAGGAGTCACGCATATGACGTGTACGCCATTAAAGTTGGCCATATACCAAATGGAGTGGTGGGTGAACCAGTAGAATTTGAAAGTAATTATTAACGAATAATTATAGAAATAAAAATTTTCTAGATGGTTTCTAACACTTTACTTTAAACTTTACTGTCTAGTTGATGGATCAGGAGCAGGCTCTGGCAATCTGGAAATTCTTGTAAATGGAGGACATGTCACTAGTTTTGTCCGAAATTTGGGCAATCAAAAATTTTTAGCATCATTTGTACCACATAAAGCACTTGTTCATTTGGTTGATATGAAATTTAACAACGAACAAGTACCAGGTAATTTATTTTAATGTATTCATTATTGTTAAAAAATATTGAGAAAGAAAGTTCCCACAGGCTAAGTTAACAAAATTAAATGAGTTGAATAGAGTTTAAAATTATAATTATATATTTTAGTATGTCCGCTAACTTTTACTGAAAAATATAATTTGTTATGAGAGCATAATATATTATTACAATAGTTAGTATTTGTATAGGCAGGTAATTACCTAGGTACCTATAGTTAATTATAAAACAGTAAAAAAAAAGGCAGGCTACTTCATAAGTATTAAATTAAGTGTAGGTACTTTAATACCATCTTGTATACCTACTATACCTACCTACCTCCCTCACTACCAAAGTATATACCTATATAGGTAGCATATATAGATGGGCATTTAATATTTTAATGAAATTATTTTAGCCATAGTGTAATGTGTATTGACAATATTAAGTAAATAATATGTACCTACCTATATTTCAAAATTTTTTCTCGTATTAGGTCTCCCTTCATAGATCTGAATATTATATTTAGTTACTCATAATTAGGTCTACAGGACTAAGATGCTTATATTAAGTTATACAGTAGCTACTATATCTTCTAGGCTATTTTTGTATTATCTTATTAGTTATAACTTATAAGTTATAAATTATAATTGATCGATTTCGTATACAATACCTATTAGCGCTTTATTAATTATTATTTATTTCACATGAAACTCATATAATATTTATCAATATTATGTCATTATAAGCAATGCTTTAATATAATATAATTGATTATGTTATTTATGCACAGTCATCTACCATACAAATGATACCTACCAAATATAGCCGTATAGATATTAATTATTGATGGTATTTTAACGGTAGATACCCACTTACTGTAAACAATTAAATTATCGAGATAAACGCTAATTGTTAAATACGTAAAAAAACTTGTTACGAAACAGTTTAGCTAATATTATATTACATTACTATTTATTATTAAATTCGTCTGTTATAAACTTATGACCCTTTGTTAATAGTATATAATTACTTTATTTATGTCATACATAAAATAATAGCTCATAGCCCTGAGTAAGTTATATATGAACATATTGTAAGCTTAAAAAGTCTAAACATAATATACGATTTATATTCACCAGTAAAACTCTGCCCAAATTTGTTTATATACAATTATACCTATGATTCATCACAGTTTTAAAATTAAAATTAAACATTATTAAAATTCAACTACCACATGTATATAAAGTGTCATAATTCATATGTGAAGTACACCTGTGTTTTTTTACTTAGCAAATAATACATATAACTTTATTTTTTATATGTTGAAACTCGATTCCGGCATACTACTATTATGTATAAAAACCTTTCAAAAATATACAAGTCAATAAACAAACGTAATAGTAAATATAACAAATAAATATCTTTAATATAATTTTTTATAAATGTAGGTAAAATATTGAAAATGTTATAGTATATTTAGGCATTTAATACAATGGCGTCAGTCTTGCAAAGGATATACTTTTATTTTGTATTAGGAATACATATTTAATCGTATTTGTGTTAAAGTTTTCCGAATACGTATTCGAATACATTAAAAAAAATGTAAACTGAATACACATCGAATACTCGAAAAAGTATTCAAATACTATTAGAATATTTTTTCCCCTATTAATATTTGTCAGTTTCGGAAAGATTGGAAATTAACGTGGGTCAATTATATTTCATTCAAAGAGAAAAATTATTGTTTTTGATTTACAATGTGTCCAATTTTTAATAGTAAAATTTGTTTTGTCAAAAATATAAAAAATTTTTTGGGTTTAAAAAAAGTATTTTTTAATGAATAAAAAAAAAATTATTCAGAAAACGTATTTGAATAATTTTTTCCAGAAATTCTAAAACAAAATTGGACAATTATCAGAAAAAAAATGTATGTTAATTTGCAAGAAAAAAAAAGGGGGTCAAGTGGATGTCGCTCCGCTGTACAGTAGGCTACAAGTAGATCACTGTACTATAATGGATGGTATTAAATTTGAATTCAATGATATAATATCATTGTATAAGAAAAACGATTCTGAGCGGAGACGGTATGTCAGTCTAGGATATTTTAAATTATATTGATATTGTTATTATACGGTAGCTGCTAAGTTGAATTAATATTATTCATATTATTTAATTATTAACCTAAAATTATCAGTGATGCTATAAAAATATTATAATATATACTTTTACTCGTTAAAATTGATTTTAATATGTAATTTCGTCCAAATTTGAACTTAAAATGTCTATAAAAAATAACTGTGTTTAAATATTTTTTAGATTTTTTGAATACAGTATGTACTATTTATTAGAATCTTTATTTTAAATTTTCAATCCTTAGTTAAGAAAACTGAACATTTTATAATTGTTTAATTACAATGATTGATAATTTTCGAGATTTTGATGAATTTTGTCAAAATTCGAACTTTAAATGATTATAAAAAAAATGTGTGCCTATGTATTTTTAATATTTTTCAATTGCTATTGTAATAATATATCAGGAGCCTTGTATTAAATTTTCATTATTTTTGGCCCAACAAATAAAATTTTATTGATATTAATAGAAAAAAAAACTAAAAAATTTGAAAACTGAAATCGTCCGTAAAAAGCTGAAAAACAGTCAAAATATATTCAAAATTAGATGGTGTATAGAAATAGCTTATATAAACATTCAGTGAAATTTTCATGCATCTACAGTTATTTGTTTTTGAATTGCAACAAAATAAGAAAATCGCTACATGAGAAATCGAGTGAATATCTAATCTTGTACAAATTTGAACTTAAAATGCTCATAAAAATTTATTATGAATTGCTTATAAACTTTTTTTTATTGATAAAATTAGGCAAACTTATGAGGAATCTTGTATTACATTTTCAAATCTTAGATTTAAAAAGAAAAATTTTTATGAATTTCTAACTCAAAATAAATTGCACATTTTCGTCATTTTTACGTATTTTGTCAAAATTTGAACTTTGATTACCTATAAAAAAAAATTGTGACTACGGATTTTTAATATTTTTCATCTGCCTTTGAAACTATATATTAGAAGCCTACTATTAAATTTTCAAGATTTTTTACCCAACAAATAAAATTTTATTGACATTTATAGAAAAAAAAACTAAAAAAATTGGAAACTGAAAATGTCCGTTAACAGCTCAAAATAAGTCAGAATATTTTGAAAATGATATGATGTGTAGAAAATGCTTATATAAACATTCGGTCAAAATTTCATGTCTCTACGGTCATTTCTTTTAGAGTTATACCAAAAACCAAAATCGATTTTGTCGAAAATTGGTTTTCCGTAAAAATTCCCGTTTTTCCCATAATTTTTCATTTGTTTTTCCAGGCGCTCATGAAAACTACTGGGTAATTTTAACTTTTGACCCCCCAAAGTACCAACTAGATTCACTTTCCTATCAGAAAAGGTACTATTGAAGAAAATCGAAGCATTTTTTCTGTCCTAAAACGTGATGACAGACACAAAAATAAAAAAAAAAAATAAACACACATCATTGTAAAACCAATACATTCATCGCTCCGCTCAGAATCTAAAAAACACACATCATTGTAAAACCAATACATTCATCGCTCCGCTCAGAATCTAAAAAGGTGGACAAGTGGGTGTCGCTCTGCTGTACAGTAGGTTACAAGTGGGTCACTGCAATTGATGCTGTTAAATTTGAATTCAATGATATAATATCATTGTATACGAAAACTATTCTGAGCGAAGATGTTCTGTCAGTGTATGATATCCCTAACCATATATTGCTAATATGCTTGATGATACTATTGTGAATAAAGTTTTTTATTTATCTATTAACGTGGAACCTTGTTTTAAATTTTCAATCCTTAGCTATAAAAGTTAAATATTTTATAATTTTTTAACTACAAAATTATTATTAAATTTTAAATTTGATACATTTTGTCAAAATTCGAACTTTAATGCTTATAAAAAATAAAATGTGCTGTGTATTTTTAATATTTTTCAAATGCTACTGTAAAAATATATCAGGAGCCTTGTATTAAATTTTCGTTTTTTCTTCCAACAAATAAAATTTTATTGATATTCGTAGAAAAAAAACCTAAAAAAATTGAAATTTGAAATTGTCGGTAAACAGCTCAAAATTAGTCAAAATATTTTCAAAAATTCCCATTTTTCTTAATTTTCATTTTGTTTTTCCCTGCGCTTTTGAAAACTATTTTAAAAAATGACCTCCCGAATGCACTTAGAACTAGATTCACTCTCCCATCGAACAAGATACTGTTGAAGAAAATCGAAACATTATTTCGACTACTTATCGTGTGCACAGATATAAAAAAAAATAAAATAAAAAAACAGACATCATTGTAAAATCAATTCATTCATTGCTCAGAATCTAAAAATAAATATAGTATGTAAAGTATGCAAATAATGAAAAAAAAGTAATTTATAACTTTAAATAATATTAATAATCTGATTTACGAAAAAATAAAAATTTTAGGTAATTTTTTATTTCTGAACTATAAATCAATAGATATCATTAGTATGATATAAATTCATTTTTAATTAGGTTATGAGTATAAAATAAAAATAATCTGTTTATTTATCCTATTTTTGATTCTAAACAGTTATGCCAAGAACAGGTTAATTTGGACAATTTTACCCCGAAGATTTTTATTGTGGACATTTTTAACTAGATTTCTATAATGGACAATGTGTTATTATAATGTGATATACTTACTCATATTTATATACTTTAAAAGTTTCAATGTACGAATAATATTTTTAAATTACAACAAATAAATATCTAATTTTGTCCAAATTTGAACTTAAAATATCTATAAAAGAAAACTGTGTTTATATACTTTTTTTGGTTACAGTATGAACACCTTATGAGGAATATTGTAAAAAAAGTTCGGGATTTTAACGGATTTTGTAAAAATATTAAATTTAAATGCTTATAAAAAAATATGGTGACCATATATGTATATTTTTGTTACTTTTTAATTAAAAAAATTATGAGAAACTTTGTTTTACATTTTCAAATTTTTTGGTTTAGTGAACAATTTTAATTTTTAATCAAAATTTACAAAAAGGAAAAAATTTTAACTGTCAAGTGTCTATAAATAGTTCAAAAATGGTTAAATTATTTTGAAAATTTAATCTTCTATGAAAAACGGTCATATAAATATTTTGTATAATTTTAAAGTACTTATCTACGATTACTTGTTTTTGAGTTTTTATACACAAAAAATAATATCAATTTTGTCGATAACTAGTATTGCAGTTTGCAGTTGGCAGTTTGCAAATTGTTTTTTTGCTTTTCCCGACGTTTAAAAATACCAATTAATTCCAATTTTTTAAACTACTTTTTTGTATAAATGAACATAAAATTAAAAAAAAAACTCACTTAATTGTAAAACCGTAATTCATCGCTCGTCTCAGAATCTTAGATGAAGTTGTTATATTGTTATTAAAAAAATAAAAAAGTAAATTATTTTAAAAGATAATTGTTAGAAGTTGTAAAAAATCTTATTTCATATTTAGTGTATAGCAGGTACCTAGCTATTAAAAATACGTTTAAATTTTTTTATATTTCTTGTTTCGCAAAATGGACATATTTCGATCCCGCTGATTTTTTATCGACCCCTATACGATTTATAATATATACATATAGATTCCGCCAGCTACTGTTTATAATATCTGCACAGTGCACATCGATTCCACCGGACACTGTCCGCCCCCCACATTATACAATATATAGTGTCCGGCGGAATCAATTTGTAGATATTATAAACAGTAGCCGGTGGTATTAATAGCGTGCGGAATCAATATAAACTTTTTTCCTAAGCAGGTAGATTCGGCGGAATCATTAAATTCCCCACAAAATATATGTATGTGACATTTGCGTATTTCAAACTTTGACATTAAAATATATCTGATTAAGTCTATGGTTGCAAATAATATTATAAGTTATCACTTACCTACGGAATATCGTATTTCTACTGTCTGATGAACGGTAAAAGTTATTTCACATCGTTTCAACTTGGAATCGGAAATTAAACTTTCATCGCAGGCGTGACAAAAAATTATTGTTGATCTCACAATTCAATAGACATGTTTATGATTCCCATATGTTTTTCCAAACGAGGAATAGATTTATTTTTTTTACTGCTTAATTATTTTTGCGGATTTGGTATTATTTATTTATTTTCCAACAAATTGGATTGGCGATTACCAAGTCTTAATATCCAAATTAATTTAAAATAATGTAACTTTTTCAATTTACCGTAAATTCGTAAAGGTCTATTAAATTAACGTAGGTACGTACACAATATTCAATAACTACTTATACGACTTGAACGATGTCACAATGATTAAAATATTAAATACCAAAAAGTGGAAGTAGAATTTCTGATTCTATGATCATGACTCATGAGACATGAATTATAATAAATTTATCATTCCATTTACGATTCTTCGATTCACAATATTATGGGCTTATGGCGTTATTCGCGTTACAATAATAGTAATATATTATGGTCGACATATCTTAAATTCTTGGAGGGAAATTCGATGCCGGAAGACATTCCAGTTGGCGCACCTGTGTCTTTGGAATTTTTCACAACCATCGATAGTTGTATGTTGTACACCCACAAGGATCGTCGATTTACAGACAACACTAAAAGATACTACCCGCGCTCAATTATTTTTTATTTGGGTATATTATATATTATTTTCCACATTTACACCAAAATGGAGTGTTACGCATTATTTTTAAATTCAAATAATAATTAACAACACTGGTGAAGTGCATTGGAATTGTTTTAGACTTTATGAATGATGTGAATATTATTTTCTTAAAATACTCTTCTAGCCATTCATTTCTATAGCACGTCTTGTAAATCGGTAAACCTAAATATCGTATCGATGAAGATATCGATATTTTTATCATGTACACGTCAAACTGGTAGATGCCACAGGTCGGTGGTTTATTTATCGTGATTAGTAGTAGTGTGTATGGTTCGTTTAGTAATTATTGTGTTTTTTTCTTTAGGTTTTTATTCGTAATTTAATTTTTTTTTCTAGTTTGTGTTTTTAGTTTAAATATTAGTAAAATGTTTTTTAGTTCGCGTTATTATGTACTGTATAGATACATTGCTTAAAGTGAAATGAAGAAGGATTACTCACTAAAGTTTATATAAAAGTAATTTTTAATTTTTTTTACTCATACGGGGTTTTGGTATAATAAATAGTACTCATTGATGTTAAATTTGAACGATTTGACTAGTTAAATATGGTTAAAAATTTATAGGTATTCAATTATTAGTTTGTCTACCAAAATATTTGTTTTGATTTTTCTGTTATTGACATACATGATAGGTACAACATTTTTGTTGTAGGTTCTTAATTAAGGTACAACTTAAGGTACCACGGTTAGCTATTTCAATTTATACTATTCAACAAGGTTTTAAGCATGCTTCATCTTAAAATGGTGTGTTGTATGAACTTAGTATTTGCAATCAGGAATACAAATACAAAATACTGTAAAAAAAAAATGTATTACCTACCTCAAAACTGTATTATTAAATTTTTTATTTTTAAATTTAATTAATAATTACAAAAAAAAAAAACCATACATTTCAATATGCATAGTATGTTAATGATGTACTAAAGATAAACACCTACATAATATAATATAATAGAAATCTTTACTTGCTCAATAAACAAAAACTACTTTCTAAAATGAAATAATTTGATTAAAAATGTTATTAAAGAAATGTTCCATAGGATATAATATTTGCATAATTTCCGAATTGTATTATTTATAAAAATAAATGACATATTTTAAATATTTATTTAGCCTATTTAGGTATAGGTATAAGTGTATAACCTTATAAGGTATGATTCAGTTAACTAATTTGAATAAAATAACCTAAATTAAAATTGTTATATTAGCTATGTTAATGTTACAAAATGTACTAGCCACTAGGTTTACTAAAACAATATAAAAATAACTATAATACTAGTGTTTATTAGTTTATTATCCATATAGCATTTATTAGAATTGCACCCATAAATGTAAGAGTTTATAATTTTTATTGACATATTAATGTTCTTATAAATTAATCTATATTTCAACTATCTTTCAAATTTATATATTTTTAAATTTTAGATACCTACCTATTACTATAAATTTGAATGTTTATAATTTAGTTGTTTTTATATGAAGTTGTACCTTTTGACTACATTAGTTCATATTTATATTGTTTTTAACTTGGATAAACAAATTTTATATTTAAATATACAATTTATTAACCATATAAATATTTACCACATTTAACTTACAAGTTTAAAGACAAAATAATTAGGTACATTTTTATTCAACTGACTTAACGCTATACATTTCCGACCTAACTATTAGAAAATTCTTAAGGTGTTCATGTTTTGTAATGTGAATCATCAATTCAGATACACGCCCACGTGTTTTTTTTAATAAGATGTGTGCAATAATGGTTTTGAATTATTCATTTTCAAATCTAACAATTACCTATATTTCGTGTGCCCATTTATATTACTTGATTCTAATACAACAAAGACGACATACCTAATGTTTTCATTATAATAAGTTATGAAAATATATACATTTTCACCATATCTGATGATCATACTGGATCAACACATTATTTTTAATCACTTATAAAAAAAAATAATAACTTTAATTAATCGGAATCATTATATTTTTGCATTTAATATACATACATTTTCCTTTCATATTTGAAAGCATGTTCACAATTAAATATGTAGGTATTAAGTAAATTATTTAATTATGTTAATTTGTAATGTTATTGGTTATTATTGATTTTTAATATGAACTTACAGTATATTAAAACCCTTAAAATTATTCTGTAACTATACATTTTATATTATAATAGTATTGTACAGTTAATAATTTAATGATTTTGAGATCTTGTGAATTTACTGTAATATACCTGTTTTAATTATTTTAATTAGTAGTATAATTAAAATTAAGATTTAAGTAATATTTTTTCAAATAATATAAAATAATAAAAACAATGTATTATAATATTTTCAATTTTATATGTAACTTAACGCCCCAGTTACTTAAATAATTAATGAGGTTGTAATAGGTTCAGTACTGCATAGCTGTATTCATACAGAAAAAAATGATTCCTATTATTATTGATGTACCTAATTAACTAATTTATTTATTTATAGGGAGTCCCTGGGAAGTAACAATCATGAGTGGAGGATCATATAGTCCAAAATTAAGCGTCCTTGGCGATGCTGTAAAATTAGTACCTGTTGATTCAGTAGCAACATTTCAAATAAGTGCTATTGGTTTTCATCGAGAAGATATACAAGTTAATGTATTAAGTATGTTAATTTAGTTTACTACAGACCTATTTTTGTTTTTAAATTTATCAAATATTTACTGAACACATTACTTCAAACCTATTATATGTAATTTACATATTTTTAAGGTCCAACCAAACGTAATATTCAAGCTAAAATTATAAATGAAGGAGGAAATGGAATATTTAGATTGGAATTCATTGTGGTTGAAGTGGGAACACATTTAGTTGATGTTAGTGTGGCTGGCCATAAACTTGGAACTGGTACATTATTAGCCAAAGGATACAATTCAGCACTGATAAGAGTGACTGATGTTTCCGATGCTGTTGTTGGTCAACCTTGTCAATTCAGAGGTTAGTTGAAGAGAATATGTTATAATTATCATTTATTTTGGTACCATAGTATAGTATATTCGTACAGTGGCGTATTTAGAATTTTTCTAGGGAAGGAGGGGGATATGTATTTAACCAGAACTCCCTAACACCGCCTCTTCATCGAAAACATTTTTTTAAATTTTAATGCATTTACTAACTGAGTATGAGAGGTATAAACACTTAATTACTTTTGGTTAATTATACAAATCTATATATCATATAATGTTTTGTTTTCATTAAATTTTCTAATACGTATACATTTAATCAATTTATTGTATAAAACCTATGGCTTTGAAACTATGGAATGTACCTAATTGTTCTATTGTTTGTTTTATTATAAAATGTTTCATTATAAGATCATTTAACTAATTTTTTTTTTAGATAGTTAGTATCAATTAATATTTTTATATTATTTTCATTATAGTTGATGCTAGTGATGCCGGTGAAGGCCAATTAGAAATATCGATTAATGAAGGAGAAGTACCAAATCATGTGACTGTAGTTGGAGGTGGAAGATGTTTAGTATCTTTTACACCTGAACACGTTAAACCTCATATGATTGATATAAAATTTAACAGTGAAACTGTAATAGGTAAAAAATAAATTTAAATTATTTAAAAAAAGTAATAACGATTTAGTATAGGAAGTTTTAATATTTGATAATAATTTATTTAAAGGATGTCCATTTGTATGCTCAGTATCTGATACGAGTCGCGTGTCTGTAAATTTATCTCGTTTGGAGTTGATACCTGTTAACCAAGTAGCAAAATTTCATATGATGGTTGATAATTCAGCTTCTGCTGAATTGTCTGTGTCTGTAACTGGTAAATATTATTTGTTTTATTATTTTATTAATCATCTTTGTAATAATTATTTTTCTTTAAATTTTAGGACCAACCACTGAACTTCCAGTTAAAGTCACAGGAAATGTAAATGTAGGTTTCACTGCTGAGTTTACACCGCTCCAAGTTGGAGCCCATTCAATATCAGTTGAGTACAATGGACATGCTGTTAATGGTACTCCTTATGTGGCTAAAGCTTATGATTCAAGCAAAGTTTTAGTTGGACATGTACCTAAGGGTCATGTTGGAAACACATTTCAATTCACTGGTACAATTAAAACCTTTTTTTTTACTTTAAATATTATGTATTGTATCATGGTTAATATTTAACATCATTATTTTGTATAGTTGATGCTAGTGAAGCAGGTGAAGGCAACTTAGAAATCACTATATCAGCCAGAGGAGCAAATATTCCCACTCAAGTACATCCACAAGGCAATGCTAAATTTGCCGTTAGTTTTCTACCACTTCAGCCTACTGATCATGTTATTACTATTCATTTCAATAAGGAACCAGTCCCAGGTTAGACACATTTCAAAATGTGTTCTATTAACAAACTAAATTTAACTATATAATTATTTGTTTTAAATTCATAATTATGTTTGTTTTAGGGTCTCCTTTTATTGCTCATGTTGAGGGAGATTTACCGCTAGTTAGTGGTGCTTCACTGACTAGCGCTCCTGTCTCAACTACTTCTCATTTCACTATGAGCAATGTATCTGGATCATTGGATGACATTGAAGTTAATGTTGAGGGTAAGTTATCAATTCAGATATTAATTTTGGAACTTTTTCATTCTATATATTTGCCTCAGCACGACTGTATGGAATTTCAATTAAAGCTTGTCTACAAGTATGTGTGTCTATATTTTTACAGGTGGGCGATATCAAAAATCTCGATTATACTGATACTTCTCTCTTTTAATAACAAACTTTTAAAAAATTTCTATCAGCAATTAACGCTAATATTTTAATTTGGTGGTAGACCTTCAAATGTAATGTAATGTAATGAAATATAACTAATTACAAATATATATTTATATATTTAATCTGTAAAATGAATACTAAATAAATTGGTATAAAGTAGTACTTTTAAAAAGTATATCTTGTGAAAACATTTCTATTATTACATTATTAGACAACTTTATTAGTACTTGAGAAAACAATAGAATAGGTGTTTATTTATATACTAGATTTTAAACAATTGTATTTAATTATTAAATTCAAATGATCAATGGTAATGAATGAAAATAGTTTTTATTTTGCATAACATAATTTTTATAGAATTTTTTTGTATGGGTTCATATTTTTATAATTTTTTTATCACTTAATGTTATAGTTCAGGAGTGTCTACACTCTAGCGCACTCGTAGGATAAAATCCCACCCGTGACAAAACATAAAAATTACTTTCAATCTAAAAATAATTAAAGTGATATTGATATTAAAGTATATGTAGTAATATATACTCAGGTGGTGGGAAATATCCTCTTTGTACCACCTGTAGGCGCCCTTGTCTTCATATTAGTAATACTTTTTGATCTTATTTACACAAATTCATTTGATTAAATAATGGCAAATAAAGATGTTTTCATGAGGTATTTTTAACTTGCATTATTCACTGTGTCACATATTTTAACACTTATAAATCTTAACGTTATTTAGGAAAATTTAAAACAGTATAATAAAATAATTTAAAAGTTGAAAAGTTAACAAATTCTAATTTTATTATATTCATTTATATTTTGAATAGTGTTTGTAAGTTAAAAATGATCCATATGCTGTATATTTTGTAGAGCTTGTAAATTGAGTGATATACAGAGTCTGTTGTCTGATTATGTATATCTACTTATTTATTGGAAAATATTTTATTAAATTTTACTAACTAGTTTAATTTTAGCAATTTCACTTGTGGAAATGCTCTCTTTTTCTTTTAGTATAATTTTTTTTAATAATCTTTTTTCATCTTAGTAATTCTTTGTTATAATATTTATATTATATTTTAATATTATTAAACTTAATTTAATTGATTTCTAATATAGTAAAATAGAAAAAAACTTATGTATCAGTACAAAGTACAAAAAAAAGTTTTTTTTTAAAAATAATTTCTGTTTAGCATTAATTTATCAAAAAATATTAAAAATTTTTGTTTTTTTGAATATTTAGGTGGTAATATTTTTATTAAATACATTTTAACAACATAACAATTTGTTTTGATGCTTTATACATATTAAACATTAAATAATTGCATTTTATTATCTTTTTCTGTTACATTTTATTTTTGATTTAAGTTTTTTATTTTTTATTTGGAGCATTATTTTACTTTATAGTTTAAACATAAAATTTTGTTTGATGCTTATGCGCTTCTCTTATTCAAATAATGTTACTAACACTAATGAAGGATTATATAGGTCCTAACGGGTCGGCAGTTCCTGCCCAAGTAAAAGAATCTGGTTCACAATCATATAAAATTGAGTTCTGTCCCAAAATTGTCGGCGAACATAAAATTGCTGTTAGTTATCTTCGAACTCCAGTTGCTGGATCTCCATTTAGTTGCAAAGTGTATGATATCAAAGCTATTAAAGTGAAATCAGTACCGAAGGGCACTGTTGGACAACAAGTCACTTTTATTGGTAAATATATATAATTTTATAATTTTAAGCAGTAAATGTATCTATCTGGTAAATTTTAGTTGAAACAAGTCAAGCCGGTCCAGGCAATTTAGAAGTTACAGTAAATGGTGGTCGAGTGCCAACTTCTGCTCAAGCTCAAGGGCCACATACTTATGCTATATCATTTACTCCTCGTCAACCAACTGTCCATACTGTACATTTACGTTTTAATAACCATGACGTACCAGGTAAAAATTTTTCCTAAAAATTGTATATACAGGGCGTCCCACGAGGATTTACCCATTGCGATATCTCTTAAGATAATAAATATATCATAAATCTGTTTATTTTATTAGACTTACAGAGACAAGGTGTACACATATTGTATTAATTTTTTTTAGTAAAAAAGTAAAAAAAAATATTTTTTTATTTTTGAAACAATTGAAGATAGCCATTTTATAGAGTTTACTTTTGTAAAAATTATGACTTCAATATTTTATTTTCATTAATCTAATGATTATCTCTTAATTTTTTTAGTTAATAGATAAAACAGCAAAAACTGGTTTTTGTCTGGGCGACGAGGGCTTTGCAGCTAATGGGTATATCCTCTCTGGGTATCCTGTATAGTTTGTCATAAACTCATAAATATTTGATATTATCAAAAATAAAATTATTTGTACGTAATTAGTGAAAGAAAAGCTTAAATTAATTTCTAAAATATTTTATTATATTTCATGCAATGATATGATAAATTTAAACAATTTTCGTTTTAGGTTCACCATTTACTTGCTCTGTTTCTGAAGCTGCTAGAGTGGTTGTCTGGTCAGCTACCGAAGACAAAGTTGCTGTTGGTAAAATAGCATCATTTGCTGTTCAATGTGAAAGTAGTCCTCAAGTACAAGTTCTTGCACCTCTTAGGCATTCTTTACCTGTTACTCTTATACCTGCTACTCAACCATCAACTCACAATGTTCAATTTACTCCTGTTGATGTTGGTAAGTTTATATTGTTTTCCAATAATCAATTCCCAATAATGTCATTAATTTTATTGTTATTATTATGTATAATAATTAATACTATAATGATATATTTTTCTTTTAATTAGGTGACCATAGTGTTGAAGTTAAAGTAGATGGTATACACGTTGAAGGCAGTCCGTTTTTAGTTAAAGCATATGATTCTTCTAAAGTTCGCGTTACAGATATTAACACAGGATTTGTGGGAAAACCTGTCAATTTCAATAGTAAGAATAATTTTTTTTTTATAACAAAAAAAGCTAACATTTTTGTTATTTTAGTTAATGCTAGTGAAGCTGGTGCCGGTAATTTAGAAATTATAGTATCAGTGAATGGAGTAAATGTTCCAAATTATGTTCAATCTGAAGGAAATGCTAAGTTCCGTGTTAATTTTAAACCCCGAGACGCTGCTCCCCATAGTCTGAGCGTACGTTTCAATGGTGAACCTATTCCAGGTAATATTATATATTTATATGTTTATAATACTTTATATAATATTTAAAATGTATTAAAAATAATTGTTTAATTAATTATTTATCATACAGGGTCTCCATTAACTTGCAGAGTATTGGATATTGATCAAGTTGCAGTAACTGGAAATGGTGTTCGATATTGTGCCATAAAAAAGACAGCGGACATTAAAATAGAAAGTCCTGATATATCTAATGACACAAATTTTAAAGTCAATGTCTTTTCACCATCTGGACAACAGGTTGATGTTAAAACAAGCATCATGGCCAATGCCATTGGAGCATATTATACACCAAATGAAATTGGTAACCTTTAATATCAACCTATTACATGAACAAAGAAAATATTTTATAAAATATACCTTATAATTAATCAAACCATTTCTAGGAAGACATATGATAGAAGTTTTTATAGAAGATCAGCCAGTCGATGGTAGCCCATTTGCTTGTAATGCGTATAATATAAATAATATAAAAGTTACAGGACTGGACAGTGCTAAAGTAAGTTTCTTTCAAATAACATGATATATTTTATTTTTATACATGCACTCATAGACAATTTGTACAAAGGCTAGTAAACCAGTTACCTTCAGTGTAGATGCTACAGAAGCTGGAGAAGGCACATTGGAATTGGTGGTTAGCAGTCAAAAAGGCACAGTTAAAGCAGAAGTAGTTGCTTGTTCTAGAGGGTTATATGATGTGACATTTGTCCCTCATAATGCAATACCACATTTTGTTAATATTACATTTAATGATGAAATTGTACCAGGTAAACAATAATTTTAAATAAAAATCAATATTTGCATATTATAATTATTTTTAAATTTAAATTTACAGGAAGTCCGTACAGCTGTGACGTTATTGATTTAAATGGAGTTAAGAAAGGAGTATCTGGTTCATCAATAACTGCATACGGAGAAGGATTGCAACGAGTAAAACTTGGTTATCCAGCTCGTTTTGACATTAACCCACACATTGCTGATCATGGATCCATTAGTGTAATCGTAAAAGGTTTGTTTTTTTTTATTGACAAAATACCTATTTTTAACAAAAATTATGCTATTACAATAATTAAATTATTTTTGTAATTAGATCCTGACAATAAGACTTTACCTGTTAATTTACACAAACATGACAGTGGGCTATATCGGGTAACATATCGGCCATCGATTGTTGGTGTTCATATGGTAACAATTATGCATCGAAATCAGCCAATTACCAAACATCCTTGGAAAGTTCAAGTCATAGATTCTGAGTTAGTCATTGTTAGTGGACTCAATGAAGCTATTTGCAATAAACCTGCATCATTTAAAGGTAAGACAAAAAAATTTAAACAAACTTTTGGCAACATACTGATTTTAATTTTTTTTCCTATACTGTGTAGTTGATACAAGAAATGCTGGCAAAGGAGAATTATCTGTGGCAATTAAAGCAGCTGGCCGTGATGTCAAACTGAAATCATCAGATGTAGAGTCTAATGGTATCCATCAAGTGTCATATCAGCCTACAATACCTGTACCCCACTACGTTCATGTGAAATATAATAATTTTAATATACATGGGTCACCGTTTATGGTGAATGTCCGAGAACAAAATCCATCTACATCAGCTGAACTTCGAGTTGTTGGTCTGGGACTTTACCAAGGTATTTCTAACAAAATGTCTACATTTATAATTGACAGTGCTGGTAAATCCAGTCATGAATTTGATGTTGTTATTACCGGAATGCAACATAGTGCTGTACCAGCCCAATGTTATCAACATAAAAATGGTATGAACTTGATTGTTGAATTCACACCTCCTAAAGTTGGTGAGTATTTTCTTTATTTAATATTTGTATTATTCATTTTAACTATATAATTTTTTTTATTATTATTCAGGACAGTATAATATTGATGTCACACACTTCGGTAAACATTTAAAAGGATCACCATTTACCAGTTATGTACACGATGCTAGTAAAGTTAAAATCGACAGTCTTCCAGAGAAGAACAGTGCCGTAATTCATAAACCAATGTCATTTAAATGTTAGTATGCAGTAGCATTTTTATGAAATAGAATTTGATGAAATATGTTTTCCACTTTCAGTATTACGGAAGAACGCTGGGTTGGCTGATTTTACAGTTACTTGTCTTGGTCCAGATAATGAGGATGTTCCAGTGGATTTAAAATTGTTCAATGAAGATATTGATGTCGTGGAAATAAACCCCACAGTGCCAGGAGATTATATTTTTAATATCTGTTATGGCAAAGATCATATAACTGAATCTCCATTAAAAATATATGTTGCTGATACAGGAGTACCTCGGGCTTGGGGTTCTGGTCTTGTTAAAGCTCTTAAAGATGTTTCAACAAAATTTTACATCTCAGCTTTGGGCACATCTTATCACGCTGTTCCTGTGGTTAATATACATAATGGAGCTGAAATAATACCTGTGACAATTAATCAATCTTCAAGTGGTCATGAAGGAGATTATGAAGTTTTATTTATTCCAAACCGTATTGGTTTTTGTGATGTAAACATTGTTTGGAATGGAAGACATGTTGGTGAATCACCATATAAATGTATGGTTGTCGATTTGACTAAAGTGTTAACAATTGGTGAATCAAATTTGAATAGTCGTATCATACTTGGAGTTAATGCTCCCACAACATTGGCATTTGATACATCAGTTGCTGGTCCTGGTAAACACTTTTTTTTAAATATTTATTGAGGCTTCAATAACACAGGTTTTTAGCCTATATTTGACTAAGAGTTAAACAAGAAAAAAAATGTATATATATTACATTTGGTTCATATTTTACAACACTATTTACAATAGGTGGCTTGAGTTAATATTAAGGAAAAATGTACTGATTACAGCTGTGTTCTCATCTTTGAAGGCTTGATGGAGTGAGACAGGATTTTTGAGTATCTTGCGTGTTTTGGCGGATTAGGGGTAGAATGGGTAGATGATAAAAATGTGTTCAATTGTTAGAATTTCATTGCAAGTGTCACATATTGGTGCAGGTTCTTTTATGATAAACATGAGTTAGGCGAGAGTGGCCTATTTTGGCTCAAGTAATGTTTACTTCCTCCCTACTTTTCATGTCAGGAGGATAGTTTAATTTTTTAACAAATAATTTTACATTTCTTAATTTGTTGGAGAGAGGTAGATTTTCCCAAAAATGTTACCATCTAGTAAATACTATATATCTTGTTATATTGTTATTTTTAATTAATTACAATTTTTATTATTTATATCATAGGTGAACTAGATGGTCATTTAGAAAGTCAAGGAGGAACAATTGTTCCAATAATGATTGATCACTCCGGTGATAATGTTAAATGTGTATTAACACCACACATATCTGGCCCGCATGCCCTGTACTTGAATTTTGCTGGACTACCATTGCCAGGTTCGCCTTATCCTGCTTTAGTAGAAAGTGGAGCTGCTGGTGTGCGAGTAGTACTATCTGGAAGTGGACTGTCAACGGCTACTTGTGGTCAACAAGCAGAATTCATAATTGATGGATCACAAGCAGGACCTGGTATGTTTATACTATTAATTGCATTTCATAATATGTTTTTTTTTAATTATTATCATTATTTTATTTTAGGAAATCCTGTAGTTACCTTAGCAGGCTCTAGGCATGAAATATCAGTCAATATCGAAAAAAAGGGTGATAATCTGTACAGTGCTTTATATACCCCCGTAAGTCCAGGCGCTTATTTATTAAATGTGCTTTGGGGTCACAGGTAAATAAATAAATATATATTTTCTTTATATATATGTTTACGGTCTATAATAATATATACTTTCTCATTTCAGGCAAGTTAAAGGCTGTCCTTTAAAGGTTAATGTAACTGGTGTTTGTGATGCTAGTAAAGTACTATGTACTGGAGATGGTCTTGGTATTGGTACAGTTGGAAAAGATATCAGAAGTTTTATTGATACTCGAAGAGCTGGTCCAGGTATAAAATATAACACATTCTATGTTTTTAAATTCATTATTTATAGTATAAAATTATAAACCATTTATTAATGTACATGTGTATTTCAGGGGAGTTAAGTGCTCACTGCATTGGACCTCATAAAGTTGCTTACTGTGAACTTTATGACCACGGAGATGGTACTTTCACATTAAATGTGAAACCACAAGAATCGGGCAGACATACACTGACTGTTAAATATGCCGGTTAGTATAATAAATAACTGTAATATATTGTAGGGGCATTTTATTATTTGGGATATACATATATACATACATAATTATAGTTCAAACAATTTGTATTAATTAATTATTATGACTCATATTCTATTGACGCAAAGTATATAAAGGCTTTAAAATGTTAAAAAAATCTCGAGAATGTATATTTCTTTATAATGTAAATAAACATTTTGTAATAATTAATGTGTATATTGATTCCAAAAATCTAGGTGAGGATGTACCTGGAAGTCCTTTTACTGTTCGAGTTAGTGGTGCACCAGATGCTAGTAAAGTTCGTGTGTACGGACCTGGTATTGAACACGGTGTGCTAGCAATTTTCCAAAGTAGATTTATATGTGATACTCGTGGAGCTGGAGCTGGGCAATTAACAGTCAGGGTTAGAGGACCTAAAGGTAAAAGCCTAAACAGTTTATTATTCTATATCACATTTTTAAATTTATAATTTAAGTTTTATTTTTAATATGTCTTTTTTGATTATTATTATATTATCTAATGTTATTATTATAAACTTGTATATATTTCAGGAGCATTCCGTGTAGAAATGCAACGCGAAAACCAAAAAGACCGAACTATATTATGCAAGTTTGATCCAACAGAGCCTGGCGATTACAGGGTTGAAGTAAAATGGGCTGGAGAACATGTTCCTGGATCGCCATTCATGGTCATGATATTTGACACACAAGAAGAACTTAACCGATTTGTACAGGTAAAATACTTGTATGATAATATTCCAGTTATTTTAAATAGGTATTATTTTAATTTTAATTTTTTTCTCTTTTTTTGATGATTTTAGGGTAATCATTCACCAGCCGGTTCTGATCTATATAGTAGTGTTAATTACTCATCAAGTTATGCTCATATCACACCTTAAACTTTGTTACTAGGTGAATAATGTTTTTATTTTTTTTTTTTTGTTAAACAATTTTACTATATTAAAAATAATTGTTTTTAACTAGGATTATTGGTAAACATATCCGTCCAACTGACTATTGATTTTTTTTTAAATTTATATTATATTTATTATTTATTTAATATTTAATTTTTTTTATTATATTTACAAATTAACTTATTTGAAAAATCAAAATTTAGTACTATGTTCTTGTTATATGTCTTACTTGTATTATTTAACAAAGTTCATAAATAAAAAAAAATGTATTAATATATATTTTTGTCTAGTTTTGTTTTCATTAAATTAAATAGTACAATCTAAACAGCCTAAACAACCTATTGCTTACAAATTACAAATTTTAGAAATGTCTTGTCTAATCATATAAATAATATAAATTATGTTCTGTTGGAAATTGGAATATAAGCAAATGCACAAATAACAATAAATGTGTAGATTGTCATAGTTTATGTTATTAATAATTGAATGCATTTCAACTTTCAATTCAACAATAAAATTTGTTATTATACGGTATTGAAGAGGGGCTAGTTTCAAGCCCAGAAACTAAAATATATCCTATAATGGATAAAGATAATTTTGTAAAAATTAAACTAAATACTAAACCAGTATAGTTAAATGTGTAATTATATTTATCAATTTAGTATATATATATGTGAATAATAATTTTTGGTAAACCTGCAACACCATAGGGAACACTTTAAAAAAAAAAAAATAATAAAAAAGAAAAAGTCACTTTTTGGGAATTACTTTCGAGTTTCTTTCAAGACACAAACATTGCGAATCATATATATCAATATTTTAAAACTACATAAATGTGGGTAAAAAGCTCAATAGTCTCATCAAATGTTGTTAGTAATTTGTTACCTGTAATTTTTATATTTTTATAGTCCACAACTCTTTCTACTTGAAAATAGGTTTTTGTTTAAAAATCAGATGACATTCACCTAAAAGCTGAAACTATATTCTTAAAGTCTTAGATGAATAATATTGATATATGATTGTAATACTATTATGGATAGTAAAAGTTAAATTTTGTTATAAAAGGTGTGAAGTGCACATTAGCTGCACAGACAAGTGCATTACTATGAAACATGCTGTGACCAAAGATGAAGATGTACTGGATTCAACAAAATGGTAATTAATTAAGTTGATCAGTTGATATAATCCAATTGCTGTATGTGACGGAAGGAAAACAATGTTAGAGGATCTATGTATGCAACTTAACACAATTTAGAATCACAAAATATGGTATAATGACATACAGAAAAAAAGAAAAGACCATCCAATAATTTCTTTGAATTTTCTTTTTTATTCATTTAAATAATACTTAATTCTAATATAAATTACTATATTTACAAATATAATTATCATTAATTAAGAATCTACAAATATAACTTTTTTTAGAATACAATATATTTTTTTTTGTTTTTCATATAGGAGTATAATTTTCTGTAATCAAGTAGTTCAAAGTTTCAACTTGCCCGAAAGGGCGAAAAAATCAAAATGTATTAATAAAACAAAATGGCTTCAACATAAAATGAGATCGTCGATCTTACGAACTAAAAATAATCGTTTTTATGGCAGAGATAAATGGGCTCAAAAAAAAAAAATGTACCTTTTTTGAATAATATTAATAATAATAATTAATAACAAACGCGCAATACAAAAGAAAGATAATACGAAAACGAAATAATATAAAATATAATGAACGTCGTTGAGTTTTTATCGTCGTTGTAGGTAGGTACGAAGGTAATATTATATAATATTATTGTAGGAAGTGTGTCTAGAGTTCTATATAACATATATATGTATATATATATATACATATAAAATATACATATATATACATATATAGTAACATAACAATGTAAGATTATTTATATATAAATATATTTTTTATATAATATTTAAAAAAAAACAAAAAAAATGTATAGATAAATAAAAACCTACCATTTTACACAATGATATAATAACTTCTAAAACTGCCACGAAGACTTAAAAAAAAATCTAATGTTGGATGTTTGATCTCGTTTTTCATTTTTGTTTTACATTATATCGTAATAATATCATACATACATACATTTATATTATTATATAAACAGAATGTTTATGTAACGAGTCGTACGAGAATATTATTAGTAAATACACAATGATAATAATAATAATAATAACGTAATGTAATTATTAAAAAACCGTACAAGGCGATCGCTTGAAAAACAAAGGACGAAAGAAAGAAACGAACAAACACATTATATAATATTCATACATACATATACGTTAACGTGATATTTATAATATGGTCAACCGTACAATCGTTCCTGTCGGAGTGGAACGCGAAAGGACCTAACCTAACCGTAGACAGGTGTCATCTCATCCGCTCAGGTGACGATAATATTACAATTTTCATATAAGCCATATTATATGCGTATTCGTATATTATATTATATTATTATTATGACTAAAAAATCGTATAAAGCGTTTGTTTTCACGAGTATAATAATAATAATAATAATAATTTATTAAATTATTAAAAACAATATAACATAATTATGTATAATAATAATAATTTATGTGGGTGCTTCCGCGAGTGTCGCGCGCGCAGATGACTTTACGACAATTATAATATTATTATCAACAACGGTCGGATCGTCGCAAACGAATATCGTGCGCAATATAATAGATCTCGTTTCTTTTTTTTTTTTTCTCGTATATGCGTACGCATAGAGTTAACTCCTATTACAGTGGGCCGAGTGTCTTGTGGACATGGTCGTAGTCGATACGAAAGACGAAACTGGATCACCATTCACCACAGTGGTGCATCGTCATAATAATATATTATTCTTACTGGTGTGTGGCGGTTGTGGCCGGCGGGGGTGTATGATCGAGGAAATATGCATTCCCATTACATACACATATTTTGTAACGGACACCAAGGTTGGAAAAAAAAAATGCAATTCAAATTAGGTATGTTTAACGTAATATAAAGTCATCATGCCGTGAGATGGGAGAGGGGGTGGACCTGCAATTCATCCCCTTCGGCGCACCGCTGGATCACTGCGTCGTATTATGTCGACCCGAGCAGACCGGTTCATCAATTCACTAAATCGATTCTCTTCTATTTCTACTGCCATTATCATTATTATTATTATTATTATTATTTAAAAAGATGTCCCGAGTGTTATTTTTTTCCGTTTCCCCGTCGCAGTCGAAACACCGCGGCGTATAGGAACTACCTATTTATAAATATTATATTTATATTGTGATATTTCAATATTATAGTATAATGTCGGAAAATCGGGAATGTCGATTTGCTATCGGTTCGCGCACGTATCTCCGTCAGTCTCTCGACGAGCGATCGCGATTTGGGTACCTGTACCTAAATTGTTTTGAATTTTTGACCGATTAATCAGTCACCGACTCCGGTTAGTGTAATTATATATTTTGTGAGCCGCACAGGCGCCGAGGTTGAAAAATACAACCCTTATAGAGCACTTCCGGTTCCCGCTGAAGCGCACTCTCAACAGTCGAAGAGTCATTAAAAACGTCGCCGTACGGTATTATTGACACGGCAGACCGTAAGTGATTGGATTTCGATATTGTTCTCTTATATCGCTCGCAACCGCGTTATATATTATTATTATTACTAATATTATTATTATTATATCGTATAGGCACGAGTCGCGAAAAGCGTACGTCGGGTTTCATATATATTATTACGCGTGCGTGTATGGATCAATTCCCGTGTGTTTATAGGAACCTGATGAGTGACGAGCTTATATTATTATCCACCATCTCGGTGGGACGTGACGGGTGTGCGACGTCGATAAGAAGCGGTTCGATCGAGACGGTCGTCGAGCTGCCACCTGCGGATGACTTGCGCGCGTTACGAAAACGTGTGAGTAGGTTATACATTACGACTCGCGGGAAGGAAAACCACCATCGAAAACAGCTTCGTTTCGTAAATATTTATATATATATAATAGTACGTAAAAACGGGGTAATTGACACTGTTCGTTTTCAATAACAAAACAATAAAAATTGTCTTAACTACCTAAAATATTATTATTTCTCAGACTAGATAGTATTTATTATTATTTATTTATTTTTTAAAATTTTTTTTCTCTTTAAATCACCTAAATTATTATATTTATTGCTGAGACGTTTTGTCATAATAATATATATGTCTAAAAGTAAACATTTTATTTTATATAATTTATACACATCGCGTGGAATATGTTTTTGATTGTTAAAAAGAAAATGTTACGAGGATCCCGTTCGGTAGGCCCTAGGACGTTATTTCTTTTAATTTAATAGGAACTTAGGGATGCAATACAATTAAAAACACAATGCGGAGAACAACTGGAGGAGATGCCCGAAACTAAATTTACGAACACAATGCTAATCATCAAATATAACGTCGAAGGAATTATTTAAGTACATTGAACAGATCTCGTTGAGTTTATGTAATGACATAATATTATCACAAGGTTTAGTTTTAATAATGTTATTCCTTAACAGTTTCGAAACGAGGCATAAATCTCAAACGAAAACGAAAACGTTAAAATAAAATATATCCTCAGACTGGACAGTCTCGTACAATTTGAGCAAGTGAATTTTGTATGAACTGAAAACGTTGAGAATGTAATTTGTTATCCTCAGTTCTGGATATTAAAAAAAATGAAAACAAACAACTAAATAAAACGATAATAAATCAACATGAAATTTCAATCATATATTATATAATTTATGCCTCTCCGACACTACTATACACTACCATGCCAATACTTTGTCGAGTTTTTTCTTTATATATATATATATACATATATATATTATATAAGTATAATTTATTTTTAAATTTTAGAAATACGACTATATAGTAATTAATATATTATATGAAACGCAATATTATTAATACACAATAAATAAATAGTATAATATAATATTATAGAACCACGTGACGAGCGTCGCAGGTCGGGCTACCAACAACAGTCGACGCGTGTAGGTACCTACGTCGCACTGAGTTTAAAACATTTTTTTTTTCAACAACAAATAATTACGGTAACGTTTAAAAAAATCTATGCACATTATAATGTTATTATTATTAATCATAATAATAATATATTATATTAGTTATTAATATTATCATTGTTCTGTGATCGCGCGCGAAATGTATTGTTAAGATGTTTGTCTTTGAGCTTTTTTTTTTTTATTGCGCGCGAAACGTCGTTCCGTCTGTTGGAGGGGGCGGGGGGCGGCAAGGGGGTACGGGCGGCTGGCGGCCGTCGTCAACACGCGCTCTCGATGTATCCGGCGGAGTGGTGCTGATGATGCCTGGCCACACCGGCCATCTGGGCCTGACGGCGCTTGTATGCGTGGAACTCCTCCTTCATGGCCCGGAGCCGCGCCTCGACGCTGTCGTACTTGGCCTTCTTGAGCTGCGTGGGCGTCCGGGACCGGGACGGGGACGGCGTGCACGCGACGGTAGGCCCGAACAGCGCCGTCTGCTGGAGCAGCTCGGTGGGCGTGGGCGTCAGCGGGAACACCGGGTCGAACTCGTACTGGTCGTCGACGCTCAGGGGCGGTTTGTCGCTGGCGGCCGTGCTGCTGCCACAGCTGTCGGCGCTGCCGAACAGCAGCGGCGGCAGCGGCGGCGACGACGGCAGCCGGACATGCGGGCCGCCGAAGTCCAGCCACCGCCCGTCAGCGTAGAACAGCGACGACGGGTGCGGCGGCAGCTGGTGCGGCGGCGGTGGAGGCGGCGGGTGTTTGTACGGCGGCAGCGGCCCGGCCCGGCCACCGCACCAGTCGTCCAGCACGCTGGCCGCCCCGGCGTTTTGGTGCTGCACGCTGGACGTAGTGTTCTTGGAACCGAACCCGCTGGAACTGGAACGGCTCTCGGGCGACCGTTCGCTGACGGTGTTGTTGACGGTGGCGGTGCCGCCGTCGGACGTGAGTTCCGGGGCGCTCCGGGCGTACCGCATGTGCCTGGACCGGTACCTGCCCGGGTTCGGGTGGTACCTGGGACTGGCCGGCTGCAGTCGACGCATGAGCGTCCGGTGGTTCTCCTCGTGTATCGCCCTCAGCGACGGCAGCTGTTGGCTGTACCGCTCGTGCACGCTGCGCAGCGTCGTCCGGTCGTCGTCGGCCGCACCGGGACCCGCGGGCGCCGTCGAACGGTCGAGGCCGTACGGCGTCCGCGGGTCGCACACCGTGGCCACGACCACGATCGGCCGGCGGCGGTCGTCCACGACGGTCGCGTCCTCTGTCCACCTCGGGCCGCCGCCGCCACTGCTGCCGCTGACCGTCAGTAACGGCTGTCGGCTCCACGTCCGGTTGGAGAAACTCGGATGGGACAGGAATCCGCCGTCGTCGCTGCTGCCGGACGACGAACACACACTGCCCCGTCGGCTGGACGGCCCCGAGTCGCCGGTCAACACGAACCGGCCGTCGGCCGACCGGGAGATGCGGCCGAGTCGGCGGCGTGGGCGTTGCCCGCCCGGCAGACCGTCCACGCAGTCTTGGCCGCCCGCGCGGTCCAGGAACGAACTCGAACGGGACGGCCGCGCCACCATGTTCAGAACGACGTTGCACCCGCTGCTCAGACTTGATATTCGGGTTGATCTAGATCTAGAAAGACAAACGTGGGCTTATAGTTTTCCGCAATCTAAGTATAATATCGTTTATTATATAATAATATTGTATATTATTGCGGTGATAATAATTGCATATTATACTTGAGTCGTACGAAGCCAAAAAACAAGGTAATAATGATAATACAGTTATGTACAATCGAAATGCATTTTAAATTCTGCAGCGATATTATTATAATACAACCATATACGAGTGTTGATAATTATTAATATATAATGCGAAAAAAACATGCTCATTAATTTACGGAGTTGACTAGTTGACTGATTAGAAACGGATCAAACGTACACAAAAAACAAAAATTCGATTTTACCTACATGTGAAATCGTAAAACGTCAATCTACCTAGTTATTGTTAGAATATAATATTATATCTACTGATTGAGAAAAAAAGATTCGATCATAACCGAATAGACTGCTTCGGTACCTGCAGGGTACTTACGTCTTGTCAAAGAACACACGATGGGTGGTGAAAATCTACAACTATAATAATAGTATGTTATATAATACCTATTCGGTACCCACTTACAATCGAATTCAACGTAATATATTACTATCATTAACGAAGGGGTCCATCAAAATTGTTTTTCCACCGATGTCGAACATCAGGAAAATTGTTAGATGTACAAGTTTACAGACGTGTTTGTGCTAATGAATTTTAGTGTCTAACAAGTTTATGTTAGGTCAAACACGTCCAAACTGCCATACTCCCACGGTCCTCAAGTTTGCATACGTACGGTAGGTATACCTATATGATATCTATTGTATGCGATTTAATTAGTTTAATGAGCCCGATAACTGTAGATGAATCGATATGCAACAGTATAATCGTGGACCCTAAAAGTGTAGTTAAATAACTTAAAAAATGTTCAACGGATTCGTATGTATACAATAAGGAGGTGATACGAATTGTACTCGAATATCGGTTTTGAGTGTAATACGATTGATTAAAATGTTGTCGGTACGTATATATAGAAAAAAATAATAAACGCCTGTGGTACTATAGGACGTGTTTGTATACAAACAATTATATTTAAGTTGATGTAAATTTTAATACACCTATTTTGATTGAAAATGCATAGGTTCAATTTTCGTCTATATATCTATTATCTGTATTGTTCTAAATAAAACAAGACATCTAGGTACCTACAGAAAGAGCAATACATAATATCTATACAATCTACAATAGTGCGACTTATTAAAAACTCATGAAAACCAAATAATAATATAAAAAAAAATATGCTATGATTAATAAAGTGCAAGCAAACAAACACACGCATACTGTGATGTACCAATATTATTTTGAATTTGTGCGGCTCAACAGCTTGCTAGCTCTTCACCTGTTATCCTGAACGAAAGCACATAAACAAAATATAAATAAATAAATAAATGTATCCCGTGTGTTAATATTGTAAACAACATGATAATATTATATTATCGACAAGTGTGATTTGGAAAAAAAATCGTTCGTTTCGTGTCATAATATTATTTGCACGTGTAATCATTATCCGCAAGCTTTTCCCGTTTTTAGCACGAATAAAATTATGTCATTTGTATTCGTATTATGTCGGGACACATACAATATAATATAATATTATAAATATTCAATAATATATTATATTATAATTATAGTGTTAAGAGCGTCGGAACCGGTCGGAACCGGTGCGGTTTTTGGTACAAAATGTCTTACAGGAAAAACTCACGCCCTGTAGAATAATCGGATTTCGTTAATTTCTTTTTTATTTAAAAGAAGAGAACATTTTGCAGGTAGAATCAAAAGTCGATTTTAAAAATTATTATTACAGTAGTTGCTAAAATATATGTTTGAATAATGCCCAATATTTGTTCTTTTTAAAAGAACATAAATAATGTTAACAATTTATTCCCAAAAGTGACTCAATTCAATATTGAATCGATATTTTAAAAAACCAATAATAATTATTATTATATACGCCACACACGTCTCGCATTGTTTAATATAATATGGTGAATTGGTGACACGTTCGGTGCATTATTATTATTATAATAATTATCGTCGTCATTATTATAATTATTATATTGTGATTTGTCGAAAATCGAAAACGAAATAAGCGGTTGCGAGTGAAGCGCATTGTAGCCTGTAGTTATAAATAGGTACTATTTTTGTTTGATATATATATATAATTATAATATTATACATATTATAAAATGCTTCGCTTACGGATTTCGCTATCGGCTAGGACAATTCGAGTCTATAGTCTCGGTAAGTACGAGTGTCCGCGAGCCTATATATAGACAAAAAATAGTATCCATGTAGGCATCATATATATAATACGCCTATATATCACAATTCCTCATAATATATTCCAATAAACACGCCTCGAATATTATAATATTTTTCTAAACAGTTATTTATGTATAGAGTTTACACAGTATATTTAATGTCGAGATATGCTGGTATATGCGACGGAACTCACTTTTTTAAAGGCACTTGACTAGTCCCCGGTATTTGGCCGCCATTTCTGGCGTCCGTAATTCTACACGCGACCATGTTGTAAGCTGAAATCAGACAAAACGCAACGTCCGTGTCGGTAACAAAATATTTGTGTGTCGATGACGTTCGAAACGGATAGGCACGACCCGCGCGAATATCGTTTATTATAATTTTTTTTTAAAACCCAATTTACTTTTGTCTCAAACTTACCTTTTTCGTGTTTTCTCCGTTTCCTCTTGTTGCAAATCTTCACCGCGCACACGGACAATATTATGGCGACGATGAAGAACAACAGCCCGCCAACGACACCCGCCGTGATGGCCTTATGTTTCACCCTGGCCGGTACGGGGAATTTGATTTCTTCGCTGTTTTCGAAACTCTTTAAAGAGTACGCGACCACTCGGAAATAATAGGTACGACCTCCCACTAGACTTTTTACTAGAAAGAAAAAAAAACTCAATTGTTTTGATATCCGAATTTCCTCGGAGAAATTGTTCTGTTTCGATACACGACTCGGATGAATTAGGACTTTAATAGTATTTATTCTCAACACATTTTGAAAGAAATACTATTGAACAAATGTTAAGACACACATAATATAATAATAATTAATGTTACTTCTCGTACGTCTTATGTATGTTTTTCAATTGTGTATTGATAATAGCGTGCTTAGATAACTTAAACGGTTTAGGTATAGGTAATTTGTAAATAAAAAAGCCAAAAGTTTGGAAAATTAAACAAGCACTATTAAAGAACTATCTGCATGAGTAGGATATTTATATTTTGAATGTGTCATTATACCTCACAAAAATTACACAACTGTAATCTATAGAATTTTGATATTTTTCTCTTTTAAAACTCTCAGCGATTACGTTGTGACACCGTTCATAATAATTTTGCGGTCATATTGCACACAATATTTTGTATTGCGTTTAAACTTTAAATGTCGTATTTCTATGCTTATAAAAACGTGTCTATTGTTTATATAATATGTACCTAGATAACGAGTGTCCTCTGCTCTGATTTGTGCTTTGTTCAAAGTTCTCCAAATCCCATCTGTCTTGTAGTTGATGACGTAGTAACGGACTAGATGAGCTCTTTCTAATGGAGCTTGCCAAGATATGACGAAGCCATTTTTGACTTCGGCAATGGATACATTTCTTGGTGGTCCGGGTTTTGGTCCTATACAAAGCAAAGTTGAATAAGAATAATAATAATTATAATTATTAAACACGCGTCAACAACTGGCAAACGGCGCAGTCGCACTAAAGCTTGTGCTCAAACGAACGAATGATTGATGATAAAAATCAAGTTACATTGATGATGAGCAAGGTGATGAACAAAATAATAATTAAGCTGATGATTTTTTTATACCTTTTGGTCTGAATACCGGTGGGTACAATGTAGCACCAGAAGATTCAGTGGGTAAAATGAGGTCGCTATAGTCGACAACGTCTGCAAAACGTGGAATAAAATAAAATAAAAATAAACACATGCAAAACAAAACAAAATGAAATTATAATTTTATGGGTAAAATCATAGGTAATCCTGAAATAAATAATATGTTGAAAAAGGACTTTCTAAAAATGATGAAAAAAAAAAAAAAAATGTTATTTTAATATCTTAACGAAACGTATAGTTGTGACACCAACGCAATCATGCGGTAAATAAATGTGCTATGTACAGTACGAAAACATCATAATAGTAAGTAAATAGTTGTCATGCATTATCTATATATATATTATATTATTTGTATATTACACTAAATGAAAAATATGTACATTATATTGTTTGTGCTTACCGTCGCTTGGGGGAGGAGGTAACTCGGTGACCGGTGGCGCGGGACTTGTTTTTTTGGCCACGGTTAATGGTACGGCTGCTGCCACCCAACAGAGAATAGAATAAGCACAACAGACCAAACTTATGGTATACAACAAGGGCATTTATAGAACAAAATGTCGCGGACGCTTACAATAAGAAACAGAAAGCTTCGACACTGCCGCGATAGCGGCGACCAGTTGAGCCACGAAGTAAGTAAAATTATAAATCACAAAACAAGGTAAGTATGCAGTTAATATTGATATTAAAATAGTTTCAGATTCGACCTATTGGTCACTTTACACAGGCGTTAAATTTTGAATTTGATTTGTAAGCGTCCGACATATATCATTATATAATACAATACACGTTATCTACAATAAAATGTAAGTTATTTCAAATTGTGTGCAGAAGTAGTTTAAATCATAAATTCTGCGGAAGTTCAAGGCCACGTTGCTCCTCAAAAGGGGATGCAACGTATAACTTTAGCAGAAGATATCAGAAAAGCTGACCTTGATCTACCACAGTCGTGTTTAAAATTATTCAAAATACCTAGTTTATATTGAGTGTGACGTTAACGGCCACATTCATTATGAATTATTATATTAATAATTAATATTTATTATAAAATTACATCGATTTTTCCATATTCCAATAAGCGTCTAAAGCGACTAAATGTACAGTGCGGCCCGTTTATACAACTGACACTGTGTAGCCAACCCCCGTCAGTCGTTTTTTTTTTCAAAAAAACACAAGTATACTTTTTTTAAATAAAAAAAAAAAAAGAAAAGAAAAACACTGGATTATTATAACTACGTTCTGATCCACATTTCATTTACTCACCCAGTGTCTTGATCGAAATCACTTTGCTAAGCATTCCATCGCCCAACGCGTTCTTCCCTACCACTTGAAACTCGTACGTCGTGTCCGGAGTTAGTCTGTTTATGGTGACTTGGGTGCTCCCCGACGGTGTAACAGGTATTGTAGACCAATCCGCCATCCCCGGTTCTTTGTACCTAAACGAAAAATCATTACCCTCTGTTATAGGGAGGCCATTTTGAACGGACTGCGGCTTATCGAAGTTTACCAAATCGTATAATCCTGTTTGTAATCGGGACCGCCACTATAACCGGGTAGCCACTGCAGAGTAACTGTTGTCTCAGAAGCGTTTGCCGAGACGTTGTAAGGGGCATGCGGCTGAGTGCCTTCGACTACCAAATGAGTGGTTGTAACTATTGTGGCCACTTCGTTACTTGCGACACAGTGATAATATCCAAAATCTGTTTTTCTTAGGTTTTCTATAGTGATATTACCACCGTGTATGCTGTGACGACCTTTGGGCAACGGAGCCCCATCTCTCTGTTTTATCAATCACACAACAATGTTGTTCAGTTTAAGTATTTGAATATCGTATTATCGTTATTGAATAACATACTCTTTGCCATTGAATCTTGGGCTTTTGGGTGCCTTCAGCTTCTTGTGCGTCGCAATGCATCTCCACTGATTCGCTGATTTTGCGCTGGTACATGTTCTCTGGTTCAACGGTGAATGTTGGCGGTTTTCTCACCAACACTTCCATTTGCCCGGACGATCCTTGAGTACCCTGTGCGTTGTAGGGTGTACACGTGTATCTGCCCTGGTGGTTTTGATTGACCTAAACGATTAAAAAAAAAAAAACAACAAAATAAGCACTCGATTAGCACGCTCTCGGCACGGATTTTTTGTTTTTGAAATTATTTACCCTGGTAAATAACAGCGAACCGTTGTTCATGATAACGATGTCTTTCTGCTGATAAGGCTCAAGCAAACGTTTGTCTTTGGTCCATGTGACGTATTGTAAAGGCGGGTTGGCTTTAATGTAACATTGAACAACGCCAGCTAATCTGAACGGTAAATACTGTACGGTTGGCGTGAATGTAACTTTGGCTGGATCTGAATACAAACATAATAATGATCAATATTTTGTTGACTTACGATTGGATTTATACTCACATTCGACGTTCAAATAGGCAGAAGCGGATTGCGGATCACCAATGCCGTTGCTGACTTCACAGAGATATTGGCCCGAGTCATCAGCGCTGACGGGATTAATAACCATAGAACCATCTTTCTTGATAGTCACTCTGGTTTCCAGCGATGAAATCGACTTCACAAAAGCTCCGTCACGAGACCACCGGACAGTGACATTACCGGGCATGGCCTTGGCACCACAAGTGAATTCGACTTTTTCGCCTTCCAGTTTCGTCTGATTAGTCGGAGGTGACATGATTACAGCTCCCCCTGCTATCAAAACCCTAGCCGTATGGCTAATTTGTCCTTCGCCATTTCTGGCGATGCATGTGTAATCCCCGATGTCCTCAGTTCGGATGTTAGATATCCTCAGTTCAGTGCCATCATTGAATATGCCTACAGTGGTCGTCGGCTGCACGTCTGTGGCGTCTTTGAACCACACGATTTCGGGCGTAGGTGTCCCCACAGCCTGACAGTTTAGAATAATGGAATCTCCGACATTTATGTATTGGACTTCACCGGGTATGGTGACAAATTTCGGAGGAGCTAAATATAATGAAACGCAAACAATTATCGATTAATTTATTCATCATTATCATATTTGATATTTATACTATATTATGGCATGGCTTGTGAGCATAAGATAAAAAATGGTCAATTAAAATGATGAACTGCAGTTACTAACCGTGGACGTCTAGATGAAACCACGTGCCGTTTTTATTGGTTGGTGACCGGTTGAGAAACACCACTTTGCAGGCGTACCAACCTTGATCCGACTCTTGTATATTGGTCAAGTTGAGCGAAGCGAGACCGTATGGAGAGTCCTGGGAGACTCTAGCCACTCGGCCTTCATATCCCGAACCGCTGTGTGTGGGATAGTTGTCATACCAAATGAATATTGGTATGTCGAGACCCTAAAACATATGATCACGTGTGTTATATTTTAGTCACATATCCGATAATGCTTCAAATCATTCTATATTCAAACGAGCTGGTAAGCCGTAATAAAATAGGTTTATAATTGCGTAATATTATCTACCTACCTATACTATACTATGCAATTGAAGATAAATAATATTTTTTTAAAAACGTACCTGTTATAATATATATTCTACAAAATAAATGGTGTACCACATACTAATATTATTTGCTTACTTTTTTCTCCCACTGTAAAACGTAAGGCACGGGGTGTTCGGCTGGGAACTCCACTTGGCAGTTGAACACGACTGATTCGCCCACGATGGCCGTGATGTGTACAGCATCGTTGAACGTCGACCCGGTAGCTGTAATAAACGGTAAGTAAAAATAAATGGTTAGTATTAAATTATTTTCATCTCTATTTTGCTGTGTATAGTTTTATTAAATAGTATACCTAGAAAAGTAGTTAAATAGTAAATATTATAATAGTTTTATTGTTTTGCCTTATAAAATATTGACCACTATTATCATCTTTGACGTAATACAGTTAGATACTAAACATTTTCTAATATTTAACTAGTCGTTGTAATGTGAAAAATATTGTAAATATTTAAAAAGAGAAAAAATATATATCTGCAACACAAACAAAAAGAGATGAAGTAATATTTTATGATCAAAATATTATTAGGAAAAAATTAAAAGAAAAGCTTTTTACAAAAGATGAACAAATTATCAGAGTAAAAAACCTTTTAAGCTTTTCATGACCCAAAAGATTAAAGATGAGCTCCTTCGAGTAAAAAAAAAAAAAACGAAAACTATAATAGCGTTGAGGACTACCTATATATTGTGGAGCCGGTTTGAAGTGAATTGTGATTATTCGTTTTTTGCAATTCTTTTAATATTATTAAATGTATAAAATGTTTTCTAAAGGTGTGATTCGATGATAATTATGAGTTATTTATAGTTTTATATTTTTATCATCGTTCTTAGAGGAAATTAAAACTGCTTATGATTTGTGATCTTCCACAACTGTGCGTGAACTTAGTTTAGTATCTTGATAGATAAACGCTAAAACGTCCGTCGAAATATAAAAAGGTTGTATTGAACGCAACTATATTTTATTGAGTTCTTTGAAGTATGAATAATAATTTACGATTTAATAATGGAAAACAGATTCAGCTAGTTTTGATATTATACGTACTAATAATTGTTAAAATTGAATGACACCGTAATATTTACAAATTATGAAAAGTCCAATTAATTTTATTGAAGTGTTATGGCTGTTATTGTGTATAATAGAATTTAGAAATCACAGTTGTGTACTACGCCTTATAATATTCACCCGGCCCACGGGACAGCCAAATGTTGGATCAATACCGACTGAAGAAACTACCGTCGAAAATCAAAGTTTGTGTTTCGACTACAAAATATGACTGCTATAAAATATAAAAAGTTAAAATCAATAATATATATTTAAAACGTCTGTTTTTTGATTTTTACTTATAATATAAAGTCAAATCGGTGATTTGGCTTGATTTTGTAGTAGCTTATCAAACTATACATTACTGAACATATTGTTTTATATAGTTTAATATTATACCTAATTAATATGTAATTACTAGTAATTAGTACTATACATAAATAATTCTAATATTTTATAGTCATGTTATAATATTGTCAAGTTGTATCCCAAACAATAGAATATTATACTGCCAAATAGGTACTTAGGTACATATGGAACTGTATTATTATTAGAAATATTTTACAGTACTGAAGTTGTAACAATTAATGTGTTTGTTAGTGACACATTTAAAATTAAATGTATATTATAATATGTCTTAAATTATCAATTTTAAAATTGAATTTCTCATTTTGTTTTTTATTTCGATTTAACTTAGTTTAGTTCAATTTGAAATTCCATAATATATGTTATCTAATCTAATATGATTCACATGAATATTGTTTGCAAATCATATAATTATTTTTAACGCTAATCTATCAACGAAAATAAAATTTCGGTTTTAAACGATTGTTTTGTTATGCAATTAAAAGTCTAAGGTAAGAAATATTAAATATTATTACCTACTGTTACTTGTTAGGCGGTAATAAAAGTTTATTTTCCATTTAATTTGATAATTTGAAACGTAATTATTTGAACTTTGACCATTTTATTTTAATTAATTTAGTATAATTAAAATTCGTTTATGTAATTCAATACTTAATATTATACCTAAATGAAACCAGCATTCAAAGTTTATGTATATATTTTTTGTACAACAATTTTGAATTATTTTGCTTCGACTAATTTATTGAAATTGTGCAGGTTCACGAGAAAAAAATGTTAGTTCAAAAATGTATATAAATTAATACTTAATATTCATCGTTAGGAAACGATCAACTTCTGATTTTCCCAAATACTTCATCAACGTCTGAAATAATATTTGGATTGGGCGCCAACGATACAAAATAATGCTCGCTGGAACGAATCCCTGCGTGCTGGCTTTTGAAAGGGTAAGGTTTAGCTCAGTATATATGTGGATTTTTATTGAATTTTAGACTTAATGTTTAAAATATATACCATATAAGTAATAGGTTTATATTTAATAATAAATTAATGAATATAAACCTAATACAAAATACGAATAGAATTATTATTATTATTTATATTTATATTTTGTATGAAACGGAGTCATACATTTCGTACTTTATATAGATAACTTTTAAAAAGTCAAACTACAGATATTAATAAATCATATTATAAAGGTAATTCATAATTCATTAATATATATTATTGTAATGTTATAACACTGCAAAAGTAAACACATAAAAGGTAAATAGGTAAATTAAAAATTAATTTTTTTATAATATTTTAGTTAAAAACTTTTGATAAAAGTTTAAATATAAAATTAATTTTTAAATTATTGTTTAACGTTTAACTATGAAATTTTCTACATAATATTATGTTATACACTATAATTTTTAATGTTATAAGTAATTTGATAAGACTAAATGATCTAAAATGTAAAAGACGAACCTTTGACCCTGCCCTCGGGAAAGGAATATAGATTCACTAATGGTTTCAGGCGTGAAAAATAAAACGCGTTTAAAACAAAAAAAAATTTCATGAGAATGATATCATTGACGGAAAACAGCTTTTGTTAAAAGGGGTTTTCATTGTTCACCGAAAGGTTTTATGAAAAAAAACTACTCATCTTCCTCTTCAACCCATGGACGATAAAATAATGGAAAATGAGGATCCTTGGATCTAAAGTATCCAAGATAGGATGTAAAATATTGTGAATACTATTATTAAAACATATACTTATAATGACCAACATTTTTGCATGTAATAATAATGTCATAGTTTGTATGTAAAATATTGATGAAGCGTTTAGGTAGTTGTTTTAACATAATATTGCAATATTGCTTAACGTCAAATTGTATACAAATGATGACAACGGAGCTAGGTAAAGGGACTTTTTCTTTTTATATGAAAAAAACCATAAGAAATAATAGTTTTCATATTAAAACATAATGCACTAAACCATTGAATAATAGATATTTTATTTTTTATTTATAAAACTATTTAAACCTTAAATATTATTTTGTTTTCAATTTTAATGAACGTGCATTAAAGCAAGTTAGTTATTCATTTTATTGACTATCCGTTTTATTTATTTAAGAAAGAATATTTATTTAATATCCAAATATTTAATTGGATTATTGATTTGTTTAATAGTAATAAAGTAATAACATTGTTCCGACTACTTTTAATTAAAAATAATAATTATGGACATGAAACTGTAGATTCAGTTACTCGTGCCGACCAATCACTAACCGACATTGTATTATGAGTTCATGACTTTTGGTTTAAAAAAAATGAAAAATAATTGGATTCAAAAACGATTCTGATATTTTACTTAAATTAATATCCACAAACTGAATAATAGAAGTAAAATATAATCAATTTTACAACCAATAACTTTATCGCTTTGTTGTGAATTTAAAATAAATTATTTTAAAAGAAAAAAAATGTCACAATAATACTGCAATTAATACATTACAAATATACACTAACTTATTTTTAAGTGTATTCCTACTATTTTTGGCTTCCTCGATATTCATATCAAATATAATTGGAAAATAAAGTTATGTCATATTTAATACAGGTAGGTATAATAGCAAATCATATATTATGTAGGAAATGAATTATGTTTTGAGTGGTCAAAAAAAATTACTTTTCCATGGGACCTCCGGTTCACGACCAAATAATAATCAACCGTCACGTCCTGAACATACAGTTTGTTGATCGTGACGTGTTTTTAATTTCGACATGGACAACGGTGTTTTTCACCAGTATATTTTTCATGTCACGAGGGTTTTCTATTTATTTATTTACTATTTTTATTTTTATTTTTTTTGACAGACTTCTATATAAGATATAGGTTTCCGGTTTTTCTGACAAAAATTATGTTTATTGAATTGATTCTCTGCTTCGTATTTTCTGAATCGAAAATCACTAAGTTACTGTTTTAAGATTTATTACCAAAGTGAACTTTTAATATGTTTTATACGTATAACATTAATTGTTAAAGTTTTTGAAATATAAATGTAAATATAACTGAGATAATTTTATATGCGTTTTATCAGATAATTTTTATGTAGTTTTCATTCCATATTATTTATGTTTAAAAAAATTTAAATAATCACATTATCAATACTGGTACAAATGAAAAAAAATTACACGTAAGCAAGTTACAAAAGGCTCTGAAAAATCATGGATCACTCAGTCATTATTTTAAAGTTTTAAAAAAGAATTAAAATAATCTGTTGTCATACGAAAACGTTTTCCGATAGACAGCTACTATTTTAGTGCCCTCTTAATTAAAACACGCTTGGTGGTTAAATAAATAATTTTGTTAAAAAGTGATATTTTAAATCAATAAGCATTTTTAAATACCTGTGTACCGATATAATCATAGATGATTTCGAAATTGGTAATTTGAAACAGGTAAGCACAAAATAGGTTTAGCTGAGTCCTATATAAAATAGAATAGAATTTTTCATTTGCAGTTTATTAACGAGAGGAATAAAACTTAGGTAGCACTAGTGAAAACATAAATAATGTGCACGAAACACGTGCCATATTATAAGGTCTAACTACGTTATATTTTCCATGCACACATTATAGTGTAAGAAGTTATTAATGTGTTATTTAAGACTTGTTTATATTAGGTATACTGTTAGTTCAACATGGTCATAATACTATATATAGCTACGAGTGTATTATAAGATTTACTTTTATAAAAAATACCCTGTTATATATTACTCATCGATTTACATTTTTTAACAATCGTTATTTTCCCACTCGAGATTAAAAATATTATTTAAATATTATTGATTGTATGTTTAGGCATATCCAATTTTTTTTTTTTTTTTTTTGTAAATTGAACTCTGCGATGTCTGTCAGTAATATCGCAATAATTACAATTCCGGTGACAAACGGGCACAGTGAAAGGGATTTGAACACAACGTAATGAACTATAGACATTATCCATAAAATGTCCAATATAATTGTACATATACGGAGTTGCATTGATTTAATCGAAATAGGTTTTAACGAGCGAAAGTCCGACGCGTGGTATATTACTCAATTATCCACTGCACACCGAACGTTGTAAACCGAAACTGCAGCATCTATTATGTATTATTGTTTCTAATATGATTATACACCCAAAATTGACGACGGTATACTGTATAATATACTCTATTCGACGTAGTTTCTTTGATATCATGTACAGTAGTAGAGCATACATCCGAATGATTATTAATTCATCTTGAACTCCGTATATAGGACGAGAACCGCTGGAGATGTGTTTATGTAAGACGCGTGGTGTAAATAAAGTAGCTTAATAGTATATAATATATATTGTATTATGAATGTTGTCGTGTTTAAACTTTCAGCGACAAAAATCGAATCCTTCTAATGCAGTTGGACCACTCACTTGAGACTAGGACCCTGTTGAACAGCGAGAGAACGAGAGCTGCGAAGACTACCGTGACTTTGCTAAATAGTCTCTGGTCCAGCCGTAGGCCCATGCCTCTCTTCCCATACTCCTTGTTAGACCTCTGACGACGCCATAGTCATCTGCAAAGTGAAAACAAAGAAAAACGGTTAAATACAATGCACTATTGTAATATTATTTATCGGTAAACAATAATATAATAAAAATAATGTAAATTATGTATATAATATGTTTGTAATATTATGTAGTGTCATAAGCGTGAAAAATATGTCATAATGGTGTACTACTCAATAAATAATACTCTGGCCGATAGACAATATTTCGATGGGCTTAGAAGGTAGAACCAAAGTTGTTATTTGCACACCTTTACCTTATAATAGGGAGAGTTGGAGACTGGCAGAGATCGTCCTGTGTTATAACGATAACGGCAAATTACAGGTCTCAGGACAGCAGTGTAGTATTATATAGTTATAATATAGTCGTACACGTTCACGTCCAAACTATTTATATATATTTATAGGTATATTAGCTGTATTAGCTGAGATGGGCAATCCACCTGCGCGGATAGCACAATTACTAATAAGTAATTGTTTTTTCTCACATATATACATATAATAACAAATTTCAAGCATACATAAACGAATACCTATACAGTTATGGTTTTAATATTTTTAATAATGGGAAAGCCACCCTAAAATAACTGGTTCAATGAATTATGCAAACATTCCTTAATTCGGAAATATCGGTCGAGTCTTTTTGCCTCGCCAATACATTTTGCTTTTAATATAAAATATTACAATAGCTGTTACTCAATTTTAATTTATATAGAAAAGCTTTATAGTCTAAAATCCAAGCAGTACAATTTAATAAAATGCAGAAAATTGTATCCAATAAAAATGACTATTTCATCATATGTAAGACTGTAACCGAATATATAAACAAAAATACATTCGATTTTCGTGGGCTGGAACAAATTTTACCGTAAACCACCCTATAGTAACATATACAAGTTGAAAACGTATAGCTAAAAACTCTTCATGAGTCTCAAGGAATCTGTTGATCAAACTTTTATTTAAAACGGTCTAATAGTTTTTGTGTGTATAGAGAACAAACAAACAAAACATTCAATTTCATACATTAGATAAGACGTTGGGAAAATGGTGCGTGTACGGTAGTCTCATGTCAAATCGACGGGACTTCGACAATAAAACACAACCATTCGTGTGATTTTACTGCTTATTCGCTGCGTCGAAAATAACTGGTATCTACTACGTAATTATGTATTATTAGGGATTGAAATGTAATGCCCTATAAAAAATCCAAAAAATGCTTTTATGCCCTAAAATTTCAAAATAACGTACCTATTAATCTGTCTTAAATGTCTTTTTATAACCAGAAAATGTTTTTTATTAAATTAAAAAAAAAAAATGTCGCAGGACTGCACATTTTAGAGTTTTCAAGTTTTAGTCTGAAAAAACAATTATTCTCATTTGATTTTCCGTCGCTATTCATGACCTTGATTTTTACGTCGAGTCGTGCGGATTCGTTTAAAAAATAACGATAATGTTCGATTAGATGAAAATCTTGTTAGCACATTACCAAGTTACTGTTTTAAGTAAAAATTCCAAATTTCTAAAAAACTGAAAAAAAATGTTAAGTTTAAAAATTTTTTATTCTGATTAAAAAATATTTGAAAGTATATAGGTACGATATAAGACTAGCATCACCTAGCATCGCATTATAGCTTCGGAAAAATGCAGAAAGTATCCCTGTCATAATTTTTATTATTGTTATGCTGTGCACAGAAACTGGGGTGCTCGCTTGTGTGGCTGAATTTCGGGAACGTAACCATTTTGTACGTTTCCGATAAATAGGTATATATTGTGACAAAAAAATAGTTAAATATTGTGCACAGGGTTCCCTATATAATAGTATAGGGTCGACCACGAGTAACGCATGGTTTTAAATTGACTATTACCCCGGTAGGTACTGGTCGTCGGAATGGGGAGTGATTAGTGCACTGTTGTGTTCGGTTGTTAATGACAAATCAATCGTTATAGAATGGTGTGGGATATAGCTAGCACACTTTACGTTTGCCATGGGGCATTATTTCAAAACTGGTCATTTTACTGCCCACCCCGCTCCCCTGAACTTTAGATGTGTGATTTATTTTATTGGTATATCTAGAACTACTCGTGTACGTCAACAATGCTCTCACCTTATATATACACTTTGAACAAAGTTTTTGAAAACTGTAATGAAGCTAACCAAGTTCCGCAGCTGATGCTGGATAACACAGTTTTAGATTTAGGGAGTGCCTGAAAAACTTGTATGCGTTTCCTAGAACAGCCAATATCAGCTCCAAGACACACTCATTTTTCCGAACATGATAATAAACTGTTTTTAATTTGTCGTACTATAATATAAGCTTTGGTCGTTATGGTAAAGGGTTATCGTTTTGGTAAAAATTAAGTTAATTCAAACTGAATACATTCCTAGTTATTTTTATTTAAAAACCATACGTTTCCCGTGTCTGACTCTGTATCCCTGTCAATGCGAATTTAATTCAAAATCTTAGATTATATATGCATATGCGTGCACGCGTGTTAATGCACAAATCAGTTACAATAATTCAGCTGCATAGACCTTTAGACGAACGAAGACCAAATAAGCCTCGGGCCTCGGGGTCAGGTCGACGGCGTGACGGACTCGCTCGGTTTCGGATAACACTGGCACGGTCGGTCAGTAAGTTATTAAGTATATATATATTATCTGTGGCTTGATACAAGAAGGGTCAATGTCAAAAAAGAAAATTGTTGGGAAATTAAATTTTAAAATACCTTAATAATTAAGGTATTTTATTAAAAAAAAAGAATTACAGTGTTATGGGTTTTATATTACAGTTTTATTTTCACACTGGCCCACTTTATCGATAGTAATTATTATTCATACCTAAGTACCTATGACATTGGCCGAAAACATAAATATAAAAAAAATACTTATTAATAATTTTCCAATTAAAATGTTTTTGATTAAAATCTGATAATAGTTTATTAAATTGCGCATAATATAAGTGCCTAACTTATATATTTATAAAATGTATAAATTGATTTTGAAATGACTAATGTCACTGTGGCTCTAGATAATATACGTGGCCAATGTCGAGATAGGCCAGTAATATAATTTTTTTGTTTATTAAAACCTAATAACAGTTTATTCAATCCCTCATAATGTAAGTAACTTATATACTTCTATCGATTAATGACAAGATGGCCATAGGAAGTCATATTATATTGGTCAAATAATCCCAAAATTCGTTGAAATAAGACGTTGGCCATGCTTACACCAAGCCACAGATATGGTGCAGCCGGAGCGATATCGCCGGCGTGTTATCGCTCCTGCGGCCGCCGAGTCCCCGAGTACTCACGTGATGACGACGGGACGACGGCGGGAAGTCGGTTCCGGGACGGCCGCGGTTGTAACATATGGGCACGACCGGGTGAGGCAGCGTCGTGGTCGTCGTCGTGGTCGTCGTCGTCGCCGGCGAAACGTCGCGGCGGCCGTTCTGGTACCGCATGGGCGGCGGCGATTTTCGGGGCCGCTGTGGCGTTGTTTTCGGGTCGTCGGCGGGCGTTATAATATATTTTGCGATCAGTATTAATTATTCGCGATCGTCGTTGCCGCCGTCGGCGCGCTAATGCGTTATCGATATTATCGTTACTCACGATATGATAAAATACGACTGATTATAATGGGCGTTTAAAAAAAATACGTCGGCGGCGAATAAATCGATCGCGATCCCGGAGGGAGCCTGCCACATTCGCCTGGCCGTATTGGCCGAGTCGAGATCGCGGGGACGACAAACGCGGCGTGTGCGAAAACGCGCGCGGCTGAAAAGGCGTTTCGCGCCGGTGGTGTGCGTCGTGCGCGGCGTGTGTACGCTACAAAAGAGTGCGCAGCACTGGCGACGCGCGCGCGACTGCAGCGTCGTCGGCGGGGATTTGCCGGCTGCTGGACCGGAGCAAGGGCGTGGATCGACGCTTGCGCTTTCCCGGCCATTCCAACCGGCTGGGTCCGAGAAACAACCACGCTGCCGCCCCGAACACCCGCGAGCTCTCACCACACCCCGAGTCCTAACGACGACGACGACGACGACGACGACGCCGCCGCCGCCGAGACTCGCCGGGTCGTCGTCGCGTATAGTAAGTAATAATAGTACCTATGTAGTATAGTAGCAGTAGTAGTAGTAGTAGTAGTAATAGTGGTAGTAATAGTAGTAATAGTAGTAGTAGTAGTAGTAGTAATAGTAGTAGTAGTAGTAGTAGTAGTAGTAGTGGTGGTGGTGGTGGTGGTGGTGGTGGTGGTGGTAGTAATAGTAATAGTGGTAGCAGTGGAAATGGTAGCAATGGTATCGTATAAAGATTTTTTGTAGTGTGGCATTTTGAGTAAAATAACGGTAATTTTACATAGACAGAGATCTGGGATGGCCGAAATACACGGGGCCTCTAAAAACATCGTCATAGGTTTTTATAATATTTATATTGATAAAAATCTACAGTTGCAGACCGTCTCAAGAATTATTAGGACTGCATTATTTTTCGACAGATTAACAAGTCCATTTTTACATGTACTGAGAAAGATATTTATGTCACATCATGCGGACATTGCAGACAAGCTGTAGAAAAAAAAAAGTTGATTATAGACGTTAATAGGTATTTGATTAAGAAAGTGTATTTTTAGTACTTTTAAAAACATAGCTTAAAATATTTAACACGCATCATTTGAAAAACTGCCTATCCCTGTAATTGTATGGGTACCTACTTTGAAAATATAGTGATTTGCGTCGGCAAGCTGCGTTTGCGTCGTAAAAAATTCAATATGTATACCTGTATGTTCAACTTTTTTAATAAAATTACTATGGATAGTTTATTTTTTAAGATATATGTGTATTGTGTATATAGTGCAAAAATAGTTTTCCTGAAACTTCAAGATCAAGAGTGCTCTAGAGCTTCCGCAGACCTCTTGTCGGTATTACGGCCCAAGTGTAGTTGTATAGTAATGCTACGTCAACGTCAGGATAGGAATGTGTTTACGTGCAAGTACACGCGAGAGTGTGATCGTAAGTAAATAGTATAGTATGTACCTACCTATGGGAGCCGCACTACCATCCAAAAGGGGTGGACGAAAGAAAACATTTCGGAACTCCAGAAACAATTATTTCACCATAATATATGCTTATAATAATGCGAATATATTATTATTTAGGTAGATACAACATTATTTTCGTACGGTGTCGGACTTCAAAGCTTTTCGCTGCTAGCCACAGAAAGCTCATAACATTCAGTTTACCTATAGACTTTCAGGCGCAGTCCGTGTGAAAGGACATAATATAACTCGTTATATACTCTTCAGGCAGACCCCAGTCACCAGAGTTATATTTACAAAGCAATTATTTAATTGTGTTATACTCTAGTTCACTATCTATAAGAAAAATTACAATCATAGAAATTGTTATATTTTGACTAGCAATATAATTTATTTTAATCGGATAGTGAAATATTATAGCACCGATGCTATCCACTATACTTACACCTTTTTTTAAGGAAACATATATGACACATTGACAAACGTTTGTACAAAGTGTTGAGTACATAAAATCAAACGATTTATATTTTTGATTCTTTGTGTATCAGCTAACTGAGTGTAACACTATACCTTCGGCGGACACGGTTAGCTTGAACAGTATAGTTTTTATAATGTTGTGTTTTATTTTTTGGATTGCTTTGGTCAGTTTTCGATCAATCGATTGGAAATTCAACACAGACTACAAAGCAACATACTTCCTAAAAGTTGCAAACAACAACCAAAGAATATAATAACATAACAGTTAGAATGTAAGTTCTAAAAAATTATATTCTATTATAATTCATAAAATAATAATATTGAAATAATAGAAAACAAAATAATTTGACATCTTGAGGGTCCCACAAAGAGTTTTTATATTTATTCTTCAGACTTTCAGGTAATAATATATTGTTCATAAATCATTAGTCCCAATATTGTAATAATAATAATTAATAATTATCTCAATAGTTCAATAATTTCGAATTGCGTTTAAATTAATTATTTTTACACCAGTATAATATACTATTTTAAATTTATGTATGCTATTATAATAATATATAGAATGTAGATTTAAATTTATTTTATGATAGAATTGTTAATTCCTGAATGTAGTAGGTACCTAGTTCAGCCTTCAACCCGTCAACGTCACTCAAAAATCATCATATCCTAGATATACTTTACTAATATATTCAATGCATTTTTAAAAAATCTAGGTATATCTAGGTACTCGTAAGTACTATTAAGCGCTCCAAAGGCATGCAGAAGAGTGGAGAAAATTAGTGCTTTCGCTGTATCTAATAATTTTTTTTTTGATATTTATTTTAAATGATTACCTACATAGGATGAATTATTTAAAATTAAATAAAACTATGAATGTAGATTAAACGAAAAATTATAAAATTATTTATCAATATGTAAAGTCTCTTGCATAGATGCCCAAAATACTCATATTATATTATTGAACGATGCGAGTACCTAACTACATTATTTTTAAAATGTATAATCGTGCACCTTTTGCCATAGTGTCATAACAAGGAAAATAAGTGGGCAACGTTAGCTGCTTATTGTTCTGTCAAAGTAAATGTTGAACACTGCACTTTAGTAAATCGAGCTTGCCTCAGGATAACTGTTCATAATTTAATACATATTCCAAAAATCCCGATCATGTATCATCCTCAAGCAAGCATGAACACGCATATAATATAGGTAGGAATCTGGTATGTTTTGTCTCATTCCACAGTCTAGGGTTTGTCTATATTGTTTTATAGATATATATAAATAATGAACTAGTAATTGAACTACATTATATTATATTGAAGATAAGTTTATAAGCTTTACCTGCTAATATAAGAATATTGTATGAGTACAAACGACAAAAAATCATAATAAAGAGTTGAATTAGTGATGACTTAAATTTCAAAATAAATAAATGGAAATCATTTTCAATTTTCTTCAGTATGAAATCCGTATTATTTTTAATAAATATTTAAATAAAGTTATAGGCTTGGTACAATATTTTAGCACATAATTAACTCGTAAAGCTTTCTCTTCTGGTATAAATAACTGATTTCTGTTTATAAATTTCAAGTTATCCGCAAAGGCTTAAAAAGTTGAACATCTCTTATAATTTTTAATAATAAATGGCGATTTCTACTTTCGGTTTGCTTTTTTTATGAAACACTAACGAAAACTAAACGACAGTCGAAGTCATACAAATGATACCATGGTTTAGTCATCAAAGGAGTCCATACAGTGTATCGTATATTATACTATTTACTGTATTTTCAAATAATATGATACTGTTCTATTGTTATTTCTCCATGACTATAGCAAACTGTGTAACTGTTTGACCATGTGCCTGAGAAAAGAAAAAAAATATTATATTCTCAAAAACTGTATTGGATGACGTTAAAATAGACAGTCGACAATATAGTGAAAGTATCGACCATTGTGCGTAAACCGTCGTCCGCGTTAGGTCTTAACCGTCCCGTTGCCAAGTTTTCACTAGTGCCCTTCCCTCTCTTTCGTATATTTTTATTTTTTTTTGTTACTCCTAAACTTCCCCTCCCCCTCCGATCTCTTATCCCCGAAATAATCCTTGTCAACTACACCCTCCCGGACTCGTGGTAGGATGCAAGTCCCGACGTAGGCGAGCGGAGTGTTGGTGGTGCAAGATAGTGACCGATATATAGAATGCGTGGTGGCGGCGGAGTGTGTTCGTCGCCGTGTCCTTAATCTTTCCCTCCCACTCACCGAGACCGAGAGTCCACAAAATGTAATCCAACGATATTTTCTTGACCCAAAAAACAACCCTCTAACCCAGACGAGTCGGACCGTAGTATTTTGGGTGATTATTTTCAATCTAAGCGCACGTAAAAAAAAAATAAATAAATAACGCTTTCCTGTTGTATGAAACGGATACCTACGCGGTTAGAATGATCAATTCGTCTGTACACGTAGTAAGTGAGCAACGGAGTTCACTTAAAACGGTGTACGCGTTTTGGAATCTCATGGTATGACCAGATTACGCCCTTGGGAGTTAAATGTATTGCTGCTCCTCCGGCTGATTGATAATACACACATATACAGTGACACAAACATGATATCCGGGCCTTATTCAGCACAAATAATGATTTGTTTGAGCGTTTTATACAAAACACAAACTAGTATTTTACAAATAGATTTTGTATACGCATATAGGCATATAGGCAGGTTTTATGCATGTATATTGTATATAATATGTCGGTATGTATGAATGAGGTATGACGTTTAAGTACTTATAATTACGTACATATATAAATTAATTTGATCGGTTATTAATGATACAAAAACAGAACAATATGGTTTTGTAAGATTTAAAATTTAAATTGACTCATGCTTTATAGTACCTACCCTATGGTTATAAGTTTATAACATATTTAGTCTGGTTTATTTTATATTGACGTTTTGGTAAAAAAAATAACATCATTATAGTTAATGTGCTTCATAATATTATTATATTTTTTTATCGCGTTGATTGCTTAAACTAATATATTTGTTTGAGTCACAATGACTGATATTAACAGCGTGTATATTTTAAACACGAAATCAGCCAAAAATGGGTTGAAAATGTATATTTTTGTAGTGCGCCCTTTTCCATTCAGGAAGTTTTAGTAGCTTATCATTTATATGAATGCGTGTAAAACAAAACTGGCTCTGCAGCAGGACAAATTGCGGTCACCGATGGTCATTATTTTCATTTTCAGCAGCGTACGTGGCGTCATCGGAAAAACGGTCAATTTATGGAATATCATATCCATATATCTAATATCTTCAGCGCCCAATGTCCCTCTATATCTGTCCGATTTGATTTATGTACATTCGCCGGTACTTTCCTCTTGCCATGCAACCATAGGCAATTCATATGTCCCTCGCGAATAAAATACACTTTGCGAGGATATATTTCGCGTATTTATTGCTGTCTCTCTCCCCCTCTCTCCCTCGCCACCACTGCCTCTCACTCATCCTATATATATATATTTCTCTCTCCCATTTCATATCTTTATCTCTCCTCACTAAAAACTACAGTGTTGATCAATAAAAAACAGTAACAAATAAAAATTGGTAACATTTCTTTTCTCCCGTAAAGAAGTAGAAAATCTTTGTTTCTTTATTTTTCGTGTTATTATTTTTTTTTCCGTCCATGCGGCAAGGTAGTATAAGGCTTATTTACATAATGGCATCTGGCCAAAAGTGGATGAAACGAGCTTGCGCGATCAGTAGCAGCAGCGGCAGCGGACGTTATGATAAATGACGTGAGTGGTGGCTGTATAGCGGTGGCCGCCACTGGCCCCATTCTCTGGGGAACAACCCCTCGTGTGAAAATTATGCCCACGTTACGCAGAAAATCCCGTTGTTTTCACACTCGAAAAGTTCCATACTACCTTTGCATTAGCATGAAAAAGAAGAAGTGGACGTTGGTTTTCAAAATGTTTCAAAAGAATATTTATTTATTTGAATAACGTTTTCTTTATTCTTTTTTTTTCTCTCTCTCTCTCTCTTTTTTTTCTCAGATAAAAACGTAAACTTTGCAATATTTCACGGCATAAACTTATTTGATTATCCATCATGTGTTTGAAAAGAAGAAGAAGAAGAAGAAGAGGGACGTGTGTACAGCGTGTACGGCGGAGATAATTTGATTAGGCTTCAGGACGAGAGGGAATGTGTGACACGACACACTACACAATTTCGACACACCGAGCGCCGTGGCAAGTTGCGTAACGAACGATTCAGCCGTATTTTTTCGGTTTAAATTAACTTAGCGAGTGTCTTAAAAAAGTTTTCCACTCGCATTCCCTCCGATCCACCGCGCGCGTTTTGTAAAGGATTGTTTTAAAGAGGCTTGTGCGCGGGGCCCCGTAGTTCGGTAAACGTTCAAAGTTTCAGTTATCAGGTTCTGTTTTGTTCGACGTATATACCTACGTATATGTGCGTGTATAATGTGTACACGTAACATTCACCCTTAAACTTCACAATCTCTATCACTGCGGGTAAATGTTAGACGCACATAAAATATATACACACATTATAATATATGTGTATGTGCGTATCGCAATAACGGCATCAATTTCCTTCGCGGTGTCGCTTCGAATATTATGTATGGTTATTATAGGTATACAACTGGTATAGACTGGTAGTGGTATATTATGTACGTGCAATTAAGCCGTTACGCGTTAAGTCGCGTTTTATCAATAACAATATAATCATTATAATGTCTCGAATTAAGTTTGTTTGTTTTTATGTTGTTTGAATTGTTATTAGTTCAAAACGTTCGTAATTTGATCTCATGAAATTCTTAATAACAAATAGGTATTATCTTATAACTGTTACAGAACATTAAAATATAGTTTCGATTGTGGTGTATTATTTAGGTACCGTTTTTTGGATTGATTATTTTATACTAGTAAATGTCTAGGTATGCAGCAAAAGAAACATAACAAACCTAAAAATTAAAAAAAACTTAACACTTTTATAATGTCTGGCAGAAATCTTGGAGAAACGTACGCATATATTTTTAGCAAACTGTTACTTACCTATTAATTATTATATTTATTACTTATTTAATAAGTTGGTACTAAGATGTTTCTGAAAACGTTTATTTGTCATTTGATTGACGAGGAATAAAAAAATTAATTACATTTGAAAATTAATGTATTTTATAACAGAGTAGAAATATCAAAGGCAAATTATTATTATGTAAATGCATATAATTTTTCAATGAATAAAATCGACGATTTTAAAATTTGCATAATAATAAATAACAAATAAATCGTATTTCCGAACAATAATTCGTTTTAAAAATGGTATACCTTTTTTTTAATTTTTCATTAATTATTGATAAATTGAAAACATTTAATTAGTAATTAATTATCGTAAAATGTTATGCTTAATAAACATTATTTTATAAACTAATTATTTTGGATCTCAAGGCTTGCAGATATTTTAAATTTTCGTATTTAATATGAATTGAATATGAATATGTATTGAAATTATTCTCAAAATTGTTTAATTTCTTGAAATATATTTGTCTAAGTCTTATAAGAGTTTCATGTTAAATTAGAGTATTTGTAATATAATACGATGTAATTTTAAGTTTGTTTTCGTGTTTTTCCGACTTCAAATCGATTGTTACAGACTCATTATATTTTTGTTATTATAAATAGGCTCATCTCATCCAGATTATCACTGATAAAAACACAATGCAGTAAATATTGTATATTATTTGGTTATGGATCATCGTACGTCAACAGTTTTTTAGTTATCGTAGGACCTGCGTTGTAGGTAGGTTATTAATTCGTTAGGCATTGCCATTTGTACGATTACATAATTTATTCATATTAAGTCGACAATAGTGACTTCCAACATAATATTATATTTCCGTTTCTACGCATTTCTCGGAACAATTAATGTTCGCAAATCAAGTGGTTGATTTCCGTTTACGGTTGTATTGTCGTCGTCGTTTTAATAGACAAATGCGAATAACAATACCGTTTGGCACCCGCTTTCCTCCGGGAAAACGTGGGTTCATGACGTCATTTAGTTACGGTTCTGGCGCCTTAACTCAACTGGCAAGTGGAATTAGTACGTCGGTCGCTTTTAATCCCGATAACACGTCAAAATGCATCAGTCATGGAAAGTCGGCCGACCGTACTTCGGGATTCTGGATGGATAAATTAGTTTTTGACCGATTTTCTGGTATTATATCACAAGAGGAGAACACTGGTGGTACGCGTTATGTGGATAAAGGTTCAATGGAAGATCACGTTACCTTTCTCCTAGTAGTCTAGCTTATGTCACGTTGTGTCATAGCATAATCGATTAAAAAATATTTCATCATCGTTACCACCTATATATATGTTATTTTCTCAAAAATATATGTTTTGTATCTAAAAAAAAAATACAAAAATAACTTTCCAGTGTTTCACACAATATTCTTTTTCGTTTTGTTAAATATAGTCTTTAGATCAAGTGATTTCATAGGAATTTTATCCTCACGAAGAATTGATCAAATACCTTGTTATTTTGTGGGTTATTGTTTTCTTGTTTCACATCCAAGTCAGGTTTTGGTGCGTGAAAACCATTCGCAGAGTCCATTAAATTTCCAATTACGCGTTCCACACACATAACAACAGAAACACCCTTTTGGCCTTTAGCCATATTTTGTAACCCTTTATATATCATGGTCCCTTATGATTGCGTTATAATTTCATATGCATATTTTTTTTTAAATATTAATTAGTATAAAAAGTTTCAAAATTTCTAAATTTGAACAATTAATATGGAAATATTTATACGTAAAACTCATTTTAAAATGGTTGGTTAATTTTTAAAATTTATCATGGATGAATATTAGGTACTTCAAAAAGTTGAATCCCCATTGTGGCTTAATAAATGTGTGCATATTATTTGTTTTGAATAAGTAAATAATAAGTACTATTTTTTTTTTACTTTTAACTTAAACATAGGAGTCATAGTCATCTATAAAATTGTATTTATTGGTTTATATTTATTTTTAAAGTTTCCTTTGTGGTTTCAGAATGGAATTCAATCAAATCTATCCATCCTACACCGTTCTAAAAAAAATAAAAACTGTATTGGATTGGTCGACTGTTATAAAGACTAAAAATTGTAATTTGTATTCAATCGACTGTGTTATCTTTATTTTTAGTTGATTGCTAAAGTCCGACATTTTTTGTTCTTTGTTATTAAATTGTTGTACGATTAAAAGGCTGATAAGTATGTAATATACAGTTGTACAGTACCTATCAAAATATTATAAATAAAGATTTTTAAAGCTCAACTACCCTAATTTTTTTGACGAGTGCTATAATTACAATTATGTACAAATTTCTGAATGTTACCTATAGGTTTTCATTTGAAGGATCCACCCATTTGAAATTAATTGTGTTGGTATGAATATTAAAAATGCAAATCTCTTTCATGAATGTAATTTAATAAACATAATGTAAACACATATGGGTATTTTTTTATTTTGAACTTGTTAATATAAATGTGTTTTAATAAACATAATGTAAACACATATATGTGTTATGGTTTAAACTTGCTTATAGCCAATAACTAGCTATAATTGTGTTAAAAACTATATTAGACGTTAGCACTTTGCAGCATACATGCTGCATTGCTGCTGTTTTAACAGTTTTATTTTATTTTTACATTATTTATATACTATTAAAAATTAACTACCAACGTATCACGTTTTACCTGTACATGTTATTTAAAGTATTTGGCTTCTTAAAATTAAAATTTCTCCCAGTAGTTACCTTATATTTCCTTTATCATTTGATGTATCTATTTATTGATTTTTAGTGGCATATTTTCCTACATCATAATAATATGAATTAATATCTGTTGGTACCTCAATATCTGTCAAGTACAAATGTGCTTTAGCATATAGCGTCGTATTTTAGATAAGAATAAATTGTTATTTTATTATTATTATTTATTAGTGTAGGTAAGTTTGTGTATAATACTAGTAATAGGTGTTTGTTCAAAAGTAGAAAATTCAACCGACAAACATTGCAATCAAAGTCAATACTCAGTACTAATTTCAATTTCAATCAAATGTAACCAACTATGTATGAAATGTTTGCACACGACAGCGATGATAAGAAAGTATATAAAGGTGATTTTTGCTTCTGAAAAAAAACCTAACACAAATTGGCAAGTGGTTGTGCACTGGGTTTTTGTCGTTTTTGAATTCGATAAATATATATTGAAGTGCGGTTATCTTGGACCGACAGGTCTCGTATGATGCAATACCAATTGACAAATGATCATCGGTATATGACGATCAAATACCCTCGTCAACAAAATGTAAAAGAAAAAAAGGGTCTCTTATCTAAAATCAATGAAAATCTATTGAGGTTTAGCTTTCCTCGTTGGCCAACGGTGTGTTTGAAAACCGGCCACGATTTCGCTTCATCTGTGACCTCTTGACCCTATATATAGATGTGTGCGTGTGTATCACGACACGATTAAGTATGGCCAACGATTATTTTTAATCAGCTTCATTATTATTTAAAAACAACGTATTCGAAGGTTTAAATATTTTACGAATTTCTATAAATAACTAGTTAACGAAAATTATTGACTTTAATTTATTGCAAAGGAAATGTTTTACTACAATTTTTTTTTAAACTTTCATAGTACTTAGTCGATTTTGTATCTGGTTAAATTCAAAATCCCAACCATTTCACCAAGTAAACAAATTATAGTATTATATATTATTATAAATATATTGTATTGGAGGTACAGTATTATACTATATTATATTATTAACATTTAATGATGAATACCAACAAACTTCGTAAACAAAGTTTAGTTTGATCATGTCATTAGTTTTTTGAAAACAGTACGGTTTTAAGTTGAGTATACCTACAACTTACCTACATATTATAAATTATAAAATATAAAGTATAACGTATAGGTACGTAGAATTTTTTCCATCAAATAAACTTGCCTCGTACGTTATTGTATATTTATGTATATCTTACATTATTAATAATTGTATTTAAAAGAAAAAAAACCGTTCAATGTCATGACATTAAGAAGACAATACGATTCAGATTATCATCGCGTGCACACAGTTTTATGATTTTGGTATACAATATGGAATGAATCATTTTAAAGTTGTTCGTATCCCTTCATACCTTCCGCGTTGTTATTAGATGTTACTAATACCGCCATTGTATACGAAAGGCGCATTAGAGAAGAAAATTTTTCAATATATATGAAATGTCCAGCCGAAAGTTTTCTTCGATTAGGATGCTGTGGACCAGTTACCCGCTCGCCGTCAACGTAGAAACGTGACGTCAGAGCTAATGGACGGTGGCGGCAGCGGTAGTTGCGGATTTGGAACGTGTAATTCGTTTAAGTTTGAGGCGAGGACAAAAAAAAAAAAAAAAGAGGGGAGAAATTGTTGCCACGGGGTTCGATCGATACAAGAAAAATACAATGCGTTATAGTTTTGTGTCTGTTGGGCTATACATTCTCGTCAAAATAAAACTATTATACCGAAAATAATTGTAATCACTTTTGAAAAACAGAAAACACGTTCGAGTTACATTGGAAAATAATAAACGCGTTTGATATGGTAGGTATTATAATACTATCGCCAATATAGGTATATAACGACGACAAAAGAATGATTTGAAATAATTCGAGACGAAGTAAATGTACTTAAAATAAATCTCCTTTCGTTATTAATTAAACTCAGAATATACTAATGTAATCAAGCAATTGACTTAAATTATGCAGTATGGTAATTTTATTATGAACAACGACATATTATTTCTTTGAGAATCTCTTTTGGTTGTTTCAAAATGTTACGACCAAGTTATTTGGCCACATTTAATTCCATTTATATTTGGTACCTACGGGATTTAGTTTTATGCGAATTATATAAAATATATTATAATTCCTAAAGATGATTCGTGTATTATCTGTGTATATAATTTAGGGATTTTGATGAATGTAGTTATTTTTACATTTATAAAATTGTTATCTTGTTTTGTGGGTTTAGAACATTTTTCAAAAAAATTGGACATCACATAACTATCTCATTAAAAAGTAAAATCAATAATGACTAAATAATTTTCTCAGCAGCCGATTTGTGCTAATTAATAATTTAAAAAAAAATAGTAATTTGTTTCAGTGATAATATATTATAATAATAGCTATGAATTTAAGAATTTGATTATATTTTTAGAACGGAGTGTGTAAGAACGAAAGTGTGAATAACACACCTAGTTCATTTTGCTCTACAAAGTTATCTACTTAAAAATCTTGTTTAAAATATGGGTCTTTAACCTAACCCGCTTTGTCTTTATTTGAGGGCCGTGAACACAACTTATGTGTAGAATAGGGATGGGTGATTGAGGTGATAGCTCCCTCGTAATTTAAAAAAAATGTTTTATACGTATTACGTGCATAAGCTCAAAGCAAATACTGTAAGCAATAATTCGGGACACCCGACACTGAACTAAAACAGTGGCGAATAAATAGTTATCACACATAACGTGGCATATGTACTTTTGGGCGGCAAAGCCCTTAAGTCGTAACCCTATTATTTGCGCCTGTAGACTACCCCCTACCCCGTATTTTTCGATATAGATCTTAGTCTGACTCGGGAATAATATTTTTTAGTTATTTCATATCTGTTGGCATAATTTTATGTTGTGGATATTTTTTTTTGGTACAGTTAAAAAGACTACGGCGACCTTAATTTAACGTCTTTAACACTGAGCACAGGTCTATACCCCCTCCCCTTTTTAGCACCTAGTGTTAATCCGCAAGCCTGCCCGCAGTGTGTCACACCACTGTGCGTACATATTATGATATAATACCTATTATCACCACTATGACCGCGCCAGCCGTGTACATTTTTATAACATTATGCAGTATAGGTACGTTGTGTTCGGGGTACGCAGTGCAAAACCTGTCGCCACCATCGCTTTCCTTCGAACCAAATCCTTGTTGTTATGATATGTATAATAATATAACCTATACACCCCAACGCACTCCACGGCCGGAGCTCTACACCGTGAGAATTGGTGGTGACGACGGGGGTGGAAATCGCGCCAAAATATTATTAATAACGTTTTACTATCCATTTATTATATCAGGAAAGAGCTAAGGTTCGCTGCTACACGTGCCGGTGCGTCGTTTCCATTAATAATAATAATAATAATAATATTTTATATATTATATTATACGGATGGACGCGGGTAGGGGCGCTATATTATATATATATGTACAGCGTGGGCGACCGGGTGTTTTGCCGTCTTGGCGTGTCGGGCACACTCGAAAACGGGAAAACGCCTTGGTGCACCCTGTACAAGCACCGCAAACCCTCAAGCTTAGAGGAGTTCGGCCGGGGGGGGGGGTAGGACCTCTGTACGCAACATCGCCGGGGCGCGGTTAAATATATTATGAAATCCCGGAGACCGTGGTGTTGCGTGCATAAATATATATATCTGTGTGTGTGTGTGTGTGTGTGTGTGTAGTAATAACAACCCCACGAGGTGGCGGAGAGAACAATTATTTATGGACGAGGGCAGTCGGGTGTGTACGTTATACACGCGTATTATACCTGTATAGGCGCGTCTAAGTTATTAAACATTCTTCTCTCCGCGGCGCGGCGTATAACACGTCTCTCACGTCGGTACCTAATACCTATGTACATATAACATATATATATATATATAATTATAAATTACACTCAAATAGCATACGCATTTAGTTTCACGTGATAAACCAATATAATAATAATAGTGATAATAATAACAATATTATTATGTCCGTCTAACCGGCTCTTGCAACGCGGTCGCTTCGTCTCGATACCGTTTCCTGGAGTGTGTCTTTGGACGACCTCCGTCGCTGAATAAGGATTTCGCAATAACGCAACGACGGTGACTTATTATCATAAGCATAAACATATATATTATATCCGGATCATATTATTATATTTTATCGGCGGAATGCAATGTCCGCGACGGTCCTGCTCCAGGTTCACCGTAATATATTAATGTGCATTTGTTTTTATTAAAAAAACCCACCGCAAATGCTATATCGTTTATAGACTGTCGCACAAAAAAAAAATGCTTAAAAGGTAACTAAAGAATAACATTAAACTAGTACATCATAATTTAAATACCTACATTTTAAATTAATTTCTAAATATGTGTGTGTGTGTGTGTGTTTGAGAAAAGTTATAGTAATTGTTCAGGGGAAGAAGACGGTTCCTAGTGATTCCACAAGAATGGAACGGATGCTATGTTCGTGGATTTGGATGACCGGTGATACTTGAATCGCATCAAAAATTAAGGTAGACGACCTCTTTTCACTCGAATTACATATCTAGATTATTATATCGATTTCCGCAATGTACAAAAATAATATTTTTAAAACATGCAATATTCCCCAGACAGATTTATTTGTCGAATTTAATAATCTTGTCGATCACTAATTATCAGTTAAAGATTAGCCTATCATCACCAATTCAACATAATCAGTTTCGTTTAACGTTAACATAAATAACAAACGGTTATAAACAACGGGTTTTATGAGAATGCCAATCCTCGAAATCCTCAATATTCGGTTAAGTATATTGTGGTTTGGTTTGATGTTTTCGGTTAGTTTAAATAGCCAGGGAAAAATTGGGGATTCAATCTGATCAAGTTATGTATTTTGTTTATGCCATTGTGTTTGCTATGTGATGAGATAATGCTATTAGATTTTTTTGTTTTACTTGAAGTATAGTGGCAGGAATGAGTGTAAAGAAAACGATTCATTGCATTGCCACCTATGAAGGAGTGACCTAATATTAATTCACATTATGTATATATTATTATAGTATAATGTTTTTGGCTAATCACGAATTTCGTTACCTAGCGATAAACATCGTACACACGCGAAAACTATACCTATAAACCTACGAAATAACTATGAAAATAGATATTTAAATATATACGGTTACTATGTAGTATATTATGTGTATAATAATATTATATTATTAAACAATATTTTATAATAGCTCTGCAGCAGTTGAGCTGTATATCGTATATATAACAAATGGTAAACATGTTGTAGTCTTACACACGTATATAATATAGTTGACATGTATACTCACATCCTACATAACATAACAACAACAACGACAATAATAATAATAGACTTTGGAACGACCGGAGACGTGAATTTCGACTTGTATACCAAACATTATAATGCATTTCTAAGTGCTGTATAATATAATATCATTGTATGATATGATAAATGAATTTAAGTATTCGACGATCACTCAAGTATCTCTAGTATTGTACCGCGTAGGTATCCGCATATGGTATTGTAAATTGTAACGTCGGTGACACACTTTTGGTATATCGTGGTAGTCTCTATATTCAATCACGAGTCATGACTAATGAGATAAAATCATAATGTCTGTTTATTTTTATACCAGCATAATATTACAGTTCTGTAAAATTTGGAATTGGTCAATGTTATCTGCTGTTGAATTTTTAATTAAAATAGTCCGCCAATAGGTACTTTCTGACATGTTTTTGTATATAGTTTTAGAATTCCATAAGCAGTTTTTACAAATATTGAAGTACTAAACAATGTATATTTTTATAATTATATATACACATTTTCAGTTTGGTTTTATATCCATATTGCATGTTATGATTTCGATGTAATAGCGCTATCATGGAAGTGCTCTCGTCTTACTTGTAAAGTTCATAACGTTTTGAACGTAATAATGTAGGTAGGTACTTATAACGTGCATATTCGGTGTACACTCGATCAGAGAGGTAAAGGTATTGTGCAAAGATTCTCAGAGATGGATGGGACTTAGGAATGAACTCTAGGGCATATTATATAATATGATACTATGATCAAACTGCCATGATGTGGCACGATATGAATTCAGAGAACTCGTGAACGTGACCGAACTTTATCCGAGAAAACTTCGGCTACAGGGACTCTTCCGGAATCTGTCATTCAATTAAGTCGCTATTCATCATTCACCCTTTTACGCGCTTTCACAACTTACACGCCACCCGCATTCGGTGCCGTTTTTGGACTTCGCAAGTACAATAAATAAAACTAAATCGATAAATATTGTGTACACTATACAGCGCGATCTCCTGCAACGTCCCAATGGGGTTGTCAAACGATATTATATTATAACATAGTTCAGGCTGAGATAATGAGTCAATGATGAATTCCTTTTAATCTTCGCAGTTAATAAAGCATCATCATAATGGTTTAATTAATCGTTTCGTTGAATGCAAATTACAAGTATTATATAGGTGTAGCGGGCTTTTTCGTTACTCTCGGGCTCGTAATGAAATATTGATTTTCACTGTGACGCGAACCACCGGTGCGCATTGTTTCCCGAAGGGTGCAATTCGTTTTGTGAACGTACCGTGCCACACAGATCCTAGGACTAAATTAATACGAATGACCAGTCTCTACTACATTTGTCTCGTCCCATCGGACACCTTGGATATTGACACATATTCTGTACATTAGGTCCCATTTGGGATCGTAATGAATTTTAATTTGTAACCATCCCCTAATGTCAAACCAAGTATTGATATCGAACTGCAAATGATTCGGTATAATAGACATTAAAATTATTATCATATGAAATGAGCACTGCTGACTGCAGCTGTATCAAGTGCTGTAGGTTTACTGCAGTGCCATAATAATACTTATAGTGTGGCCGATACTAATAATGGCCTAATCATATTTTATGTTACTTATTAAACGTAGCGTGGTTGATGAGTTAAACTGCTTCTCGGATCATATTGTTTACATGATGTGTTTATAATTTTACATTCGCAGTCGAATTATTAAGAAAATGACTATATTTATATAATAAAATATTATAATATTATATAACAGCGTCACAATCTAAACTTGGTTTTTCAACGAGTTTGCCAATAGAATATATATTATAAATATTAATATACAATCTGGTTATAAAATGTAATATAATATAATCAGCTATAACGTCACGACAATTTTTCGGGAACAATATTAGTACGCCGGCATGTGCGTGTGTGTCATGTCTGTACCCAAACACGGCGCCGCACGATCGCGGGACGTTTCGGAACGGCTGACACGACGGCCGTCCGAAAAATTCGACCACGTGCGGATAAGGAGAGATTCGGTGTTTTTTCGTGCCACCGAGGACCTATACATGGCCATTCATCAAAAGTGCGAATTTTCCGCGGCTCGCCGGCGTTTCCCGTTTCCGGGCAAAGGGGCGCTCGCCGGATACTAAATCACCGGGAATCCTGCATGGGCCACGTTTTATGCCATCTCTCCCCCGCCAAATCAATCAAAATCGTCCGGACGCATCTAGGTCATGTGTATCACACACACACACACACACACACACACACACACACACACACACACACACACACACACACACACACACACACACACACACACACACACACGCAGAGATATATATTAAAACGTGGTGGCATTACGAGCGGGATATTTTTCCGACAGCGTTTTCCCGGGCTTCGACTCCTGTGAACACCGCCTCCGCCTCGGCAGTGGTCCGACTCTGGTCGTGATATGCGGACACGGTATAAATGTACAGCAATGACACATAAAAAAAACCTGTGTAGGTTAAGGGATTCCCGGCAGGAGCTAATGCTTCCAAAGAGAGAGAACTTTTTTTTTTCGACTATATATACATAATGTGTACTTATTTATAATAAAATATTTTAACTTTAGGTGAGAGTGGGTCAGATTTGAATGAAAATTACATTTTTTTTGTTAGTTAATTTGAACTATAATGGTCCTGTTGGATTCTCATATTATTTTAACATCATACTGTAATTATTAAAACCCTATATTAAAAAATAATAATTTATTAAAATTGTTAAGCACAAGTAACTTTTTATTCATATGTACCACATAGTAGAGTTACTATTGAATCCATGTGGGGCACATTTAAATGAGTCTTTATATTAAAAAAATTAACACACATAAATGTATAGGTACTTCGGTATTATTTTAGTAAACTCATTCAATATATAATAAGCTTTGAACATAATAATGTATAAATCTTAGTCTGATAAAAAATTAAATTATAATATTAAAAATTCTTGGTCTAGTAAAAATAAAATATAAAACATAACAGTATTTCTGGTGCAAGTAGGTAGTTACTTACCTACCTACTGTAAATAATACAAATAACAAATTAAATTAATAAGTCTTTAAATTAGTCTATAATCAGTATTTTAAATGCAACTATGTAACACCACTATGGAATATTTAATTTTTATCTCACAGTACAGATTTTTAAATATTTATCAAGAACTTTACAGTGAAGTGCAATATATCATTAAAAAAGTATCTCATCTGAAAGAATACAATGTCTTAATTTTTTTTATAAATCTCTTTATAAATGGCTTATAAAGTTATAAATAAAAGTTCATAAACAGATTTTTATTTTCGTTATAAATATTGATAACAGATAACTGATAAACATATCAAGTACTGGGTACTACCTTAGATTATATTATACTAGTATACTTGCATATGATCTAACGGATCCAAGGGTACTACAAAACTGTCAGTTTTTTACTTGAACTTAATTTCTCACTTAAATGAGTACGAAAGAACCATTTTAAATAAACAAAATAGGAAACATACTAATATATTAGTGACAATATTTTTAAGTCAAATGAAAAACACAAAAAATAAAAAATTTAAGATTCATAATAAATAAAAAAATAACGAATAATTATTCTTATCAGCAATTGTTTGACGTTATTTTGTTTGTTTCATAAATATGGAAGTTTAAAAAATATTTTTTTTATCACGTCTTGGTATTCCCTAGTTAGTTTTGTCTCTCTCTAATTTTTTTTCGTTGACCCCCATCGGCGCTCAGGTGTCCCATAAGAAACATAGCTTCAAAAAATCAAAATGAAAAAACTGCAACCGCAAATCGAAAATCTATATATTATTGTATTTTATCTGAGACCAACAAACGGTCCCCTGAACGAATTTTGTGTGGCCCGCAGAAGAGAAATGTATTTTGTTTGATTATTATTGTTTACGGCGAACTGATTATTGCGGTTTTCATTTTGTTTTTTTTAATTCGCCTTTACTTTATTTAGTCTGATATCTAATACATCGCGTTTTGATGGGCCCCCGAAAACTTGCCAAATTCCTATAATGCGCAAGGGCCCTCCGGAAAGTATTAATCGACGACCCCCGGTATAACAGTCTTATGTACGTCCACTATGGCACTATTCGCTATTATGTATGCCTACGTATCCTGTGCAAGCGTATATTGTACGGACATTAACCTCGCGGTCATTGCGGGACAGTCACCGTCGCGCTTTTAAATCATTGCCGGATCCAAACCTTACAGTGGCCGTCCGATAAAGTTTGCGCCGTTGTTTAAAGTTTAATCACACGAGAGCCGGAGTTCAGACTATACGGAGAGACTCAAAACCTCGGGGGTTAAAAAAAAATAAATAAATATATAACACACACACACACAAACGAGTCGGGGAGGAAAAGTTTTTTCCGCTCTCACTCTTGTGTTATGGTATAATATATACATACAAGGGGACCCGCGCACTGCTCTCGCCGCTACTACTGTGCCTCTGCGTCTTCGTGTTTGTTATATTAGCTTTCTTATGTGGGACAGCGATATTAAAGTTTCGACCGACAAAACCACTCTAGTTTACCGAGAATAATATAATATCTTTATTTAAAATTATTTCGTATCCCGCGCCGTTCAGACGTATTTTGGACGATACCAGTTATTTAGGTACCTCTAGACGACTTCTCGCAACTCGATATTTGCATTCGTACTATTATAGGTACTTTTATTGGAATAGGTAGGTACCTATTATTATGATATAGATGCCTCACAGCGATCGTAACTCCTCTAAAACTAATATCGAGATCATTCGACATTATTACTGTATTATTATTTTGTATCGTATACGGATCATAGGCAAAATGACGAAAGCGATTGTGGCTCTATATAGTATAAGGTCTGCTGTCTTTTTTTACAACTCGGTCAACCGTAAAAATATTAGTAATTTAGTATGCGCATGTATACCATCTATAAAATACAAGTTTATACATTATATAAGTATAATATTATGCGTATACCTATTTTAAATTATTTTATAATTTAATTTTATTACAGTTAGATTACCCGTCATCATTATCTAGTTTTGGCAATATTTTCTCAATATTAAAATATTAAGAATGTCCCGCATATTTTTTCGTCTGTTGTTATAGTTCACTCCGTTGCCTCAATACCTCCAGGCAGTAAATTAAGTACCTACCTATCCGCTATTTGTGGTTTCTTATTTTTTAATTTTTTAATGTTCGCAAAATATTTTTATTGAATTATTAGCAACGAAGATTCCGCAACTATTATTTTTTTTAATAGAAAACTTCTTGCTAACAATGAGAATATCTTTTACCATAAAATATGTGGAAGCTATGTAAAATATTAGAATAAAAAGTTTTTCCAAAATTGTTTGAAGGACAAATCCTTTGTTTTTAAATGTTCATTCTTTTTTAATTTAAATTTTTGTTAGTTTTATATTTTATTGGGCTTAAGTATAAAATTATTATTATAATATAATACTCCTATAATTATTTATAGAACTTACAGTTTTTAACTAATATACCTAAATATATTATATTTTTTATCTTAATTAACAACACCGAAAAATGTTTGTATATATATATATATATATATACATTATACAAGTATCTATTATACTTTTACATATTTATTTGCATTAAATTTTGGTAAACTGCATACAAACATACAGCCATAATGTATAGACCTATATATGTTACCTAACACATAGTAGTAAACGAATAACGATACACTATTAATTATTATAAACTTAACTTCATTTTATATAGAGATATTATCTATTAACTACAGAGGCGACGAGGTCATTATTATATACGCGTACGACGTACGTCGATGTTAACGTTTTATGTTAAGTTTTTTCAGTATTTAGGTTTTTGCAAGGTTTTGCAGTTCTATTTCTTGGCGATTTTAACAAAATATTCTTTTTAACAATAATATTAATGTTCAAAATATGTCTGGAATGTTTCTATTTTGTTAGACTTAGTTAGGTTAAGTGCTATATAAGAAATTATTAAATATTATAAATTATTTGTTATTAATGTAAATTAAAATGATTTGTAAATTAAAATTGAAAATATATTGCTTATTACATACTAATAGTTCTTCTTGAATCCAAATCATATTATCTTTTTACGAAAATGTAATTTAAATTTAAATTATATTTAATTAATTAAAATACATATAATCAAATTATTAAAAATTCTGTTTATACGAAACAGAAATAAGCATATTTCTATGAATTCATACAATATAAATATTAATAATTTCCATATAATATATTAATATATTCAATATTGTATTATATATTATGTTTGTAATTTGTATTGAATTTTGTTTGTAAATTATTTGAAATTACACAGAATGAAATAAAAATAATAAATATGTAGTAGCGGTGTAGTACCTATATAACTATATAGGTATGATGTTTTTACTTTTTGAGAATATTAATTGTGATAGTTATAAATGAAAATCATATTTCAAGTGTCTTTTTATATAAGTTGTTTCATATTATTATGTTCTTTCGAAGTTTAAATTGGAAAACAATGTCAAAAAACCAAACATATTTTTTAAACGTCTAGTACATTATAACTAAATAAAATCAATTTTGTAAATTATAATTGACCCATAAGAAGTTATTAACGTATGTTTTTTCTCGGGACCATAATTATTTTTTTTATTATTATTAACTATATAGATTGTTGGTATATGATTATATTAGATACATAGAATTTTAATCATTATAATGAAATAAGTAATAAATATTACTTGGTACAGTCACTGTTCATATTGATTCTGTACTCATGTAGGTACTTCCATTTAATCATATGTACCTGTAAACAAACCAAAAAAAAAAAATTAGTAAGTAATAATTTAAATACATATTAAATATTATTAGTTTTCTATATTATGTATAAGTATATCAATTTATTGGTGTTGATTGTTATATGTTTAGCGATTTGTTATGCAATATGTCGATGAAAAAAAATTGTCAAAAGTAGAATAAAAATTTGCCTCATATATTTTGTATTTTTATAAAAAGATTATAAACCTTTTTAAAATATATGTGTGTAATTTTCTTTTTTTTTTATAACTAGCAGTTTATAATTTACTGTAGGTAATTTATTCGACAGATTATAAACAGTTAGTCTTCGATTGTAATTTGTAATTCCAAGATGAATATTATGTAGATTTTAATATTATGTTATTTTAAAATGTGAAAATTAACAAGTTAAGACTGGTAATTGAGTCCTGGATGGAGTTGAATACCCCATTCTACTAATAAAGGATTTCTGCATAGGGTTTAAAACAATCGATTGGATTTCATAAATTCACTATAAACCATAATAGATTTTATCTTCATTGGAACATTTCCAAGCTCAACCGGGTATATACGACGTTTTTGGTTATTACTTATTATACATATCTAATCGACATATTTTTACGCGGAACACTGTTTTTTCGCTGTACTGTTTTCTCTTTCCTTCTGTTCTTTTTTCTTTTTTTTTACGAAAATAACATAATATGTCTTCAACACTACTTCACCGGACGCAGTTTTATTTTTACATTGTAGAAACGGTCGGGCAGTCTATTGTCTGAGGGAAATCCAATGTTTTATGTACAGTCTGTGGAGCGCAAATAAAAGAGGGAACAAATCATTCGTACAGGTGCTGAGGCATTAACATTATTAAAGAGAGCCCGTTCGCGTCCCTAGAGGTAGTGGCACACGGTTGCTGGGGGGGAGGGGGGGGGGGTGTTGGACGTGATGGCAGGCGGGGGAGGTGGCGGGATCGTGGCTGGAAAATATAGTGGAGGCAGAACACTATCTTTTATTCAACATTTTCCCCGGGCTAACGAGCGGGGCATGTTATAATGTCTAGTTTTAATATAAATCGAAAAAAATGCGTTCGAATGGATGGGAACGGCGGGAATTGACCTTTTAATCATGCATTGCGCTGTAGAATATTCTACGAATGGTTTTCGGAAAAAGTTAATTACACTCGTTACTTTACATCCATTCTCTTTGCCTCGCGAACACTTTCGATCAGAGTGCAAGCGGCGATGAACGCTAAAAAATGTACAGACGGCCTCATTAGCAGAGGATTTTGCATCCTTTACGTCAACACTCGCCTATCTTTTACTTGGCTATGAAAGCCTTTTGAACATTTCGCTACGGCTGAGTAGTCGTTATAATCTAACACTATTTTCAATAAATTAATGTAAATTGATTAATGACAGATAATTTAAAATGTTTTCCTTATCGATAATTATTTTCATTATATCTATATTATATATACTGGGTTTTTTAATTCAATAAAAAATGTTTACTTCTGATAATTAAAATATTTTTTTTTTTTAATAAAGAATTTGTTTCCGGTATCGAAAAAGTCTGTATATGTATATTTCGTATAATATATAATTTAGAGAGAAGGGGCCTTAATTTTAAAGTTATTAATATTAGTCATTTTTGACGGAACAGAACCTTTTTCTTTTTTGTATATTTTCCTTAATGGACCAATTAAGCTATGTTTAATCCAAAATATACGTAGTTTAATAAGTCAATTTCAAGTTTCAACCTCTTTCGTGTTAAGTCTACTACATAGTATATTTTCTTTAGTATTGAGAATTTTCACCGTAAAATCAAAGTTTTCTGTATATTATCTTTATGTGCCCCATTTCTCTTTCAATTTTAAACAAACAGTAATCATATACATTTTTAATAAGCTTTTTTCGTTTTCGTATTTTTGTTTAATAATTTTACTTTAAGTTACACCATTCTTCACAATAATCGTTTATCAAGTCTATACGTCGTTCATACGAATGTTTGAAATATATGACAAAAAAAAAACTATTATGCATCTGTTGCAGGTATATTATAATATTATTGTAGATTTTCAGATCTCTGTTGATCGCAGACAAGTAACTGTAGTGACACGATGCCGACGATATTTTATGGGGAATTAAAAAATATGAACGTACACAATCATTTATTTTAATAGAAATAATTGATATTAATAGTTTTGAATAATTACAATTATATTATGTTATAAATACAGTTTATATTTCTCGACATGTATAATTAAAACAAAATAAAAATCAAAGACAACTCACCGTGCAACACAAAACGTCAGGGAAAATCGGTCGGAATATAGATGGCATAGTTTAAACCACTAAGTTAAATTTTTTTTATTCCTTTTTACGAAGTAAACCATCTCAAATAATAAGATTACAATATTATATAGAGTAAAACGAGGGATGTGCAGATAACCTAAATAAATGTCTAATTACAAATTCAATTTTAGAATTCAATTAGACATACGGGTTATACTTATACACTCAACTTGGCGTCAATCGACAGCAGCAGTGTAGAATTTAACGATATTTTGAGGTTCACCGGTGAATAGGTGTGTGGTGTGTTCGTAATAATAACTACGTAAATAAATATCCCTGATTTACCTATATCACGAAAATGTCATACTTAGTATAGTTAGTAGGAACATGGTTGGTATACACAATAATGTAAATGGATACCAGTGTTAAGCATCTATATCCAATAAAACTTTTAGGAGCATTTATTGGTTTGCTAATTCTCATTACATTAACCAGTCTTAAAAGGTAGTGGCTCGTCGGTTGAATATCGAGTAATGGTTCCCATCAGAAAGTACGGTACGTATTAACTTGAACACAAAAACAACTTTTTTAGAACGACTAAAATTTAAATCTACGTTTTACATCTTATATAAATGATGTATAAATAGGACAAGCTATATGATGGGTACATGATATTATATTATGTAGGTTTGGACGGGCGATTGTCTTATAAATTTCACAGTCAACACCTTTTAATTTGATTTTAGCCAATAATCAAACCATGGATTCGTACGGTATTGTATATTTTATAACCACGCGTCCGAGTTAAATAAAACTACGATCCATTCATATAATACTGTGTTATAATTATTTTTCAGTCCGCTATTCACGTTTCTCACTTATATTATAATAAATTGAATAATTTATAGGTACTGGACGACTTAAATATATATACCTACAAAACGTGCAGGATAACGGATGATGAAAATCGAGGTTTTTCTGGGAAGTCTGATCCTGGGAAGTCGAGGACGCGCGGAAGTCGAGAAAGGCAACAAGTATTATAATAGGCGCGAGCACTGAGCGATGTATAACGGCTAGGGACTGTATACCGTTCTTGAACGGATCTGTGGGCGACTGTTCTAATATTTCCTGTCGAAATCTCCAACGCAGGACATGAACGTGACATGTACCTGTGTAAACATTATATAGAGAGACAGATGCGCGCATGCGCGTGGATAGGGGTGGTATGAAAAAGGGTTTCGCGGTTGACGTCAATCGGCGCGACGCGGTGTGTGTATATAACATTATTATGGGTGTGCGTTAGGGGGGGGGTCATTTGTTGTTGTTATCCACCAAATACATATATATATATATATTTGTGTATATACTTGTGGGTACGTATATACAATACAGTATACATATACATGGGTTACATAAATTGTCGATGGTGGAACGCAAATATTGATCGAGTTCGTCAATTAAGGGCCACGCCAAAGCTGCTGTAGGCTGCGGCCGGGTTGAAAACGGTGTAACATCTTGGTCTGGATTTATGGTGTGTGTGTGTACCTACGTCAAAACCTATATCGGTGCGATGGTTTCGTCAGGTTAATGTGCGACACGCGATGAAGTGCAGGTATTATAATATATTTATCTGTCCGGATATAATAATATATAATATAGTACCGGGTGGCCGAGTTTAGCTCAGGTTCAGTTTTTCAAAAAATTATTTATTTTTTTGAGTACTAATTATTGTTCATATTTTTATACATTTTTGTTTCAGGATGTTTTATAAAACGATGAGATTTGCGTCGAGTTTAATGAAAATAAGGATTTACATCAAATTGAAATCATTCAAGTCTTCTTGAATATCCAATGATAAAAGCTTCATAATCGAAATTTATTTTTTAATTATTATTTAGTATATTATTGCTAGAATAGTTTGTATTATTTAATATTTCTTTTCATACTATATCAGCAGTGTGACGTGGATTGTCATGTGGTATTATAATATAATAGAAACAAGAAATGAAAATTACCCCTAGTTATGATGACACGTTCGTTGCAGGCCTATATCATGCCGCAGCGGGTGGTGCGTCGCCTGTATTACTACCTACCAACGAATTTGCGGTAGGTACTGTCAATTACGTGTTAAAGCTGTGGTAACGCCTGTTTCGTATATATATTTAATATTTATATTATAATATAATAATTATTTACAACGTGTACAATATTTTTAATTATTTATTTTACTTCTTTATATACTATAGCAATACCCCGTAACTAACATTATTTTCAAAATCGACTTTTTTGTATCACTTAGTGTCATAATGGAAACACATGTTCCGAATATTTGATGTTCTTTGAAGTAACCAAAAAAATTAATTATATTTTAATTTTTTCAACATTTTAAGCATGACTCAATAACGTGAATTTTTCGTTGATGAGAGTGTGAGATCTCTACCAACGAATTCCTTCTTTTCCTTGTTTCGAAATTCTGACAAAATCCAAGAAAAGAATGACGTACACGCAATTATTGCTTAGTTAATGTTATAGGATAGGATATATTATATTATATATGTTACGATAAATTTTATTGTGTCGGAATATAACTCTATTACGACCAAAATGAATAGACCACCAAAAAGTTGTGATGTTGGAGTAATAGTTGGCAGTGCTTAATTAAATTAAAAATGAATAGTGCTCCGATTTTTTGGACATTATTAGAGCACTACCCAATTTTTTTGGACTTTATTTTGGTTGGTAGAACTTTTTTCTTTAGAAACTTTACTCCAACATTACAACTTTTTGGCTGTGCATTTTTCCTCGAGTACGAATTTTGATCTTGATTTATTGGATATTATTGGAGAACTCCCCAATTTTGACGGAGTTAATTTTCGTCAGTAGAGCTTTTTTTTACATTTTTGTGATTCACATCAATAGTATAACATAACTTTTGAATAAAATGATCTTTGAGGGATCCCTATTCACGAGCAGCGTTAATAACCTATTCTAATTTATACTATTTATAACGATAATTACCTATGTATGTCATTGGTCGTAACATATAATAATTGTATACCTAAGGACATTTCGTATCTACCGGAGATGAAATTTAGTATCTGTATATATAACTTACGCGTGTGGTACGTTTAGGTATAACGTTTTGCGTATTGACGAAAAGCCATAATATCATCACACACAGACACAGGACCAACTTCTGTTTCGATCTAAGTACTTTTGACAGCGAAAAACGGCGATGCAATGCAATTATACTATGTTTTATGCCGTAGCGTTGTCGAGTTGAAATAATAAGGCGCATTAAGAGGATGACGCACTCGCACACCCATATAAGTGAGTTATGATCATTTTTAAATATTAATATTTTACACGCTCAAAACTCACTTAAAAATTAAAATATCGTAAAAACTCTACGAGTGAACACAGATAATGTTGTTACCTTAAAGTTTGATGGTAAGTCAATGTCAATTCACTCTAATATCAAAACTGACAGCACCCTATTGAAAAACTAGCGAACGAAAATTTGCTATGTCGTACGTGTGTAAGACGGTGACAATCCAGCGCGTCCTATTAAAGAACGCCGTGGAATTTGGGTAAAAACGCTATTGTTGTTTACTCGTCGTATATAGAATATATCTACACAGAGTCGAATATGAATTTGAATGATTTTTGTTTTTGATAATATCATGGATTTCAGTATTTGTACACGCTAAGAAAATATGTCATGATATTTTTCTGTTCTCGCCGAGTTACGGAGATTAAGTTTTTTTAAACTGAAGTGTGTTTCATAGCGTCATAACGATTATGACGATTCAATCACCGTTGTACAAGGTAGGTATAAGCACAAATTGCAATTTTCGTTTACCCCGGCATCTATTCAACGTTGAGTTTCATAGTGAAACGGAGGGTTTGATGTACAGTGCGTATAATGGTGACGGCGAGGCATATCGAGCGGGTGTCAAGCACGCGAAAACTGATTTATAACCACTAGATTTGTTCCCACCTAATTGTGTGTACTTCAATATTGAATGCAACTATCAAAATTAGTGATTACACCGAGTGCAAGAGTTAGTGAGGGCGCTACCTCACTCTCTGATGTTATACAACTATACAGTTTTTCACATGTATACACTAAAAATTAGTTATTTTTATTTACTAATTTGATAATTCAACTTCATAACATTATATTATAATTACATTTATAAGTTGATAAATATTCCCAATAAGCAAGAGGTAGCTCGTAGTGAGAGTAAAAAGTTTATTACAACAATTAATAATTAATAGTCTTTTAAGCACTGTTTTTCAATTTGATATTAGTTAAATCACTCACCAAGCTGTACTTGGTTTGTTTGATCTTAAATTACCATTATTCTCCCCTCTTGTTTTCTACATAATATAATATTATGGAATTCAATTTTTTTTTTATTCATATACATTTTTATAGTTGATAAACTTATTGTGCTTATTGTTAGTGAACATAATATTAATTTGTATTATTATTCAAACAAGTATTCTATGCTTTATATTTAGTGGTTCCAATACGTTTTTCGAAGCTGAGCATCATGCAACTATACTATGCATTATTAAAGACTGAACCAATATAAAATTATCCGTTTTTATACTAGGAATATTTAGAATATTACAAATATAGAAACATTTCTTAAATCCATTATTACTATTTCAATGGTTCAAATTTTTATCAGTTACTTATTATAGTTATTACATACTAAACTAATGTTATAGGTTTGTAATTATTTAGAACTAAGCGTTTTAAAAAGGATTACTTCAATGCTTCTATTTGTCTCTAATCATCATGATGGAACCATTGGGAATTGGAATGTTGACAACTATATTCAGTCCGTAAAATGTGTTATAAACTTATAACTGTTCTAGAATACATAAATTATAAATACAGTCACATGAATTGTCTTCTTGTTAATAACAATTACTCACTACGTACAGTGTCTCTCGCGTGCTGTGAGCAGACCGCAAATGATAAATGTATCATAATTTCAACCAAGCGATATAGTGTATATTGTATAGATGCCTAAATGTTACAGACCAACGTTTCCCTAAATTGGTACTTTTTACATCCATTAAACGGAAGAAAAGAAAATACCCACTCGGCGGTCGACACGCAAAATCGTTATTGATTACGTCCGGGGCCCGAACAATCGTCGCTATATAAATACAAATACAATATAACACACAACCTATATATAACACTGTATACAACAACAGACGCGATCCGCAGGTCCCATCGATCATTTTTCCGAGGTCGCCCCCGGGGATATCGTTGGTCTCCGATCGCCGTACCGCTTTCGTTGCTGTGTTTGCTTTCACGTCAATTCGCATGGTGTATTATATATAAGAAAGGGATGAAATACATCACTCGGTGGTCGATCGTAGACGGGAAGAGGGAAACACGGTAATACCGGACCTATAATATCGTGTTGTTCGTAACGGTTCGCGTGTACGTTTGCCGTCGACGCTTTTGAACGAACGACGTGTGCGGAGCGCCGCCGCCAAAGCGTACAAAGTACGACACTATATGATACGACACACATGGCGGCCGCTGATGCCGAGTTGGATTGACAGCCGCCGGCGCTCGGTGGCGGCTTCGTGCGGGGGGCACCGTCGGTCAACGAAACCCCGTAAAATAATAATAGGTTTTTAGCGGTGGTTTTCGTTTTGCCCGACTGCGATCAACAACGCGCCGAGAAATCCGCACGAATGACATTACGAGTCGACGTAGGATATCGCGACGATTGAACGATAACCTGACACTTTGGAGGGATTTCAGTATAAAATATAAATGTCGAGGTCGATTATTTGAATAACGTGGAACGAGCTATATTCTCGATCTACTACTAATAACGGCTAATAAGCGACAACCCGGAATGCGAGAAAGTTCGTATAGACTACCAACTGCAGGCCGACTTCCACGAAGGTTCGACGGACCTACGTCAACGGTGTATATACTTGTGTGTATACGCGCAGACAGGACGAGACCATCGGAGGGAGAGAAATGAGCGTTATTAGTCCGGTCCGAATGTTATTGTTAAGTACGGGTGACGGGGGAGGGGGAGGGGGAGCAATCGAGCGGGAGAGGAAAACGGACGAGAAGTGATTACATTCTGTACTCTATTTGCGGGGTGAGTATCGCGCGAGCATAGTATTATAATGGTCGTGTTACGGCCGTGGTGTTTATATTACGGTAAACTCATTCGAATAGCAAACATTCGCGAGATGCCCAGTGTAGTGCAGGTATACCATAATATTACGGATAAAGCCCGTTGTCGGATATGTCGATTGCCCACACACAAATATGGGATTGGTGCTTGTTGACATACGCCGTCGTATCCTATCTGTGAGCATTCGTATACGATTACGCGAAAGTCGTTGTGTTTACACGCAACGACGCGGTCTCGCCTCGTGATAGTCTCCGCCGTTGCTTTCCGTTGATAGATATTATGTAAAATTATAAACGGTCTGAACAATATTAATATATTCTAATATTATGTGTGGGTATGCCGGTAGAAAATCATTATTTTTCCTGTGTTGATAGTTAAGAATAACTAATCCACCAGCTGTTATATTATGTTGTCAGTCTTGTAAAGTATATTTTTGTAAAAAGGATTCGAGTACCGATATCTGTACTCGTTTGAAAAGTATTTAAATACTCGGCATAAAAAGCAAAATAATATATAACTAGGCACATAAAAAAGTATTCATATACAGTCATTAAAATATGGGCACTTAAATATGGAAAAAAATTTTAAATATTTAATTTAAAAATCAATTTTTAACGTTGTTTGACATTTTCTTGTACAACATTTAATTTTTCTGAAAAAGTTTGACCGTTTAGTTTGGTGTAACTCTAAATAACTCATCTATTTTCCTTAGTTTAAAATTCGATTATGTACCTACTTATAACTAGTAGGTACATGTGACTCATGCAAAAAAATAATATTTCGATCGTGGGGACATTAGAAGTGTTGATCGCTACAAAGGTATTTCCAATTTTATTACAAAATTAATAGGTAGGCAATATCTTTAGGTATTATAGGATACTATCGATGTTTGGAACTGCATTGATAGTTTGTGCTTCTGGAGCTATTATCTGAAAACTTGGAACTGTATTATATTATATGAACGAAAGTAATGCATCTACCAAATTCGAATTAGTTTATATTATTATAGATTATATTTTATGATTTATGATGCATATATCATTTTTTGTGCGATTGAATTGAAAATAGTACCTAAGTGGCTGAAAGTTAGGATTTGATTTTAAATATAGATACTTTGAGAAAGTATTTAAAATACGTATTTGACTAGGTATTTGAGTACTTAAAAACTTGTATTCAAGTATATCACAAAACTGTAATTTGTTAGGATTTGTACCTTAGTCTTTTGCATATTTTTTAACGATCTCCATGGGTATAGATTTTCAAGTAAAATATAATATTATGATTCAGACATAACCATGTTTAAATATTCGATTTTTATTTTGTACTATTTGGAGCACTTTGCATGTGGAATACTTTAGCTTCAAGAAAAATTTTAAAATTGCGAGATCAATTCTTAAACTTTTTGTTTAGTAAACAGGACTACATTCATTGTTTGGTGATTATTAAATTAACATGTTCATTCACTATACCTAGACACCTATAGGTACTATAGTATAAAAAGATAAGAGATTTAGTGCAGGACAATAGTATAAAATATCGATCTTTGAAATTACACGCTTGACTATTGACTGAAAATAAAATAACTTTTAACAATCACGTTAGTGTGCGTGATTAAATTGTGAATCGACAGAATCGTAAAAATCAATGAAATAGCAACGAATCTATAAACACATTATATTTATTTTTGTAATTTTTAGATTTTTTCAGTGCATTATAATTCATTTAGTAACAATAGTTACAAAACTAATATATGCACGAAATAATGTTCAGGTAATGTATAATCTTATAGACAATATCGGCCATCACGACAAGACATTTAGGATTTGCGGCAATAGTTCCACCGTGGCACAGAACAACATAACTTGGGCCCGTCGAAACAACGCGGCACGGTGTACATTATGTCGATTGGACATCGTTTATGTCAATTATAAATGTTTGTTGGCTGCAACTATAATGATATTGTATTCAATATTGTTTACGGAACAAACACCACCACACAGTTGCATCTCCGGACTCCGATATTGGTATTGAAAATCATCCGAATGCAGACTAAACGGATGACGAGAATCCATTAAACAGTTTTCGAAACCATAATTTTGGAATTGATATCAATAACAACAAATATAATAATCATAAATATGTGTTTAATATATTATTTTTTTTCCTAAATAATTTTCGTCTTATCGTAAGTGAATACAGTGACATCACGAAGCAAACATTTTCGGTATCCCAGACACAGTAGTCATCATAATTTATTATTAATTCATCCGATAAATCTACCAATAATAAATCATTATAAATTATGACATATCGAAGCAAACGGACGAAGCACGAACATCTTATAAAACCTCTCCGTCGCACAAATAATAATTTGTACAACGGTCGTACATTGCTGTAATATACAGCCACACGACCATGTTGTTTTTGCTTTTTTCATTTTTCAACGATGAAAGATATTAATAATATTATTATAATATGTATATAATGCATATTATATAAGGGTGGGTACATAAACGTACAAAATGATATATCATGTTTTGCTTAGGTACGCACGCCCGTATACGCGTAGTGTGCAGTCATATGGACGTTATATTTTTTTTCTTCAGAAGCCCGAGAGTGGGAAATGGCTTTTTAAAAAAAATATTATAATAATGAAAAAAAATGCGTGTCGTAATAGTCGAATGACACTCGACGGGTGCGTAATGATCGTTTCCACTTTTCACCCCACGTCATGTGCGTTATCACAACCTTTCATCCGACGCTCCGTGGGCATAATATTATATAGTGTGTATGTGTACAATATTAAACGTACCCATACATTATTATATACATACATAAGATTAAAGTGTAAAGGTATATAACCGCCTGTTTGTCTTTGCTCGGACGTGTCTTTTCCTAACTCTTTGACCCTCCGGAGTCCGGAGACTTCAGAAATCTTGTGTGTACGACGCTCTTCGCAGAGTAGACCGGCGGCGGAGTTGAGTTTTCCTGCAGTGTTGATCATTCGGTATTATAGGTATAATATCGTACAACAGGTGATTCCGTGCAGCTACAGACGTGGTCATCTATTAACATTCTCGCGATGCACTCGCACCGACCATGCGAGTTACCTTACCATATCGTATTTTGTTTGGCGTGTTGTACGTGGTCAGTGGTTATGACTTATTATCAGCTTTAATATTATCGCAACAAAAGCCTGATCAGAACAACAACGCAATTGATCTCGATTAGCTCCTATGCCCCGTGACTCGCACGGGGGCGAAATATTTAGTGAAATAGTTTAGGTACTATAAAATCAAATTCAAAAGCACTTTTTATCTAATTTCAAATCGATAGTTTTTGTAAAAAAAAAATTACAATCGTTTCACATAAGCCTATATTACGAATACACTGTGTGCTACTGTGCAGGGATATGATGTATGTTGATATGAGAAAAAAATTATATAAAATAGTTTTTGGTGGTGTTTTTGATATAAAACGCACAACTAGGTATAACTACCACGTGTCGTTACTCATAACTAATGACATTCAAGATGCAACGTTTACATTAAAAATGCAATATTCGTTTATTCTGTCACGTAATATAACTAATTGTACTCGTTTAAATTAATTTAAACTAAGAAACAGTCATTGCTGCTTAATTTGCTTTAGTTTAAAATATAATACTTATATGGTTATAACTTATAAGTTATAAGTATTATACAAATATTGCAGTGCGTTGATAGTTGATGGTAAAATGTCAAATTAACTGATGACGATGTCGTTAGTCTGCAGAATACAGGCAAAACATCATTTGACGAAACATATATATTATGATTTATACGCGATGTGTGTTATAAATTATAATTAAATATATTAGTGTCACTGTGAATGTCGTCTGTTTTGAAACGAAATAATATTATTGAAATGTGTCGTTTATGGTGTGTTATAGTGCAATGTTGAATAAACCTTATTAATGGTTATTTAAGACTTCAGAACCGAAGGAAATTGAATGAACTTTGTTGTTGTATTTAAATCGTCGTAATGAACTTTGGAAACTTAAATTAATACATATTGTTGTGTATGGCAATAATAAACTAGTTGGGAACAAATTAGGTAATACATAGTGCGTTAGTTTGAATTAGATGGCACAGAACAGCTGACTATGCCTATATGGCTATGACTACATCTATTGAGTTATATAGGTACATCTGTTGGTTAATATATTTGTCAACAAAAATGTCGTCGTTTGCGAATTCGAATTAGACGTATATGTTAATTGTTCGTCATTTAAAGTGAATATAACGAACCGTCGTCGGTAGGTATACATTATAATACATACATACAAACACACACGCTCAGTTAATGTGAAATATTCCGCTTTTGGGATTGTGTATACGCATGGCGGTGAGTAGGATGCGGAAATTGAGTTAAAGCCCGAATTTCGTCCGTTGGCATGTATATAATAATACAACGTATCCCCGTATAAAGCCGAATGTTTATTCGTATTTAATTAGAAATGCGGTCTTGAACGTCTCGGCTATTATTGTCGCTTTATTATTTTATCAAAAGCGAATACAGTACGTATGTACGCGTCGTATATTATCTGTATAGTAATAATAATATGTTTTATGTTTATCGTATACCGCATACGTTACGCGAGTACAAACAATTTGCACATTATACGCCTTATATTATAATCATTGTGCATGTGGACAAATTGTGTCCACCGACATTAAATTTGATTTTAAGACACATTTCACCAGTTACCTATTATATAACACAGCAGATGGCGTTCACTTTTGTAAAAAGGCAAAAAAGCAACATTTTTCGCGTTTTACGTGCGGCGTCTTATTGTATCTATGTAGGTCGTAGGTATATAATGTATAGACGTTTGGCTAAGAGTACGTGTATGAAATTTGGTGTTGGACTGTAAAAAAATATGGAAATTATGATTATTTGGTGTATTTCAATTGAACGCCCGTAATACTAAGCTATGAGCACCCTGAATCCTGATGATATTATATTTTTATTGGTACGCATTATAAATTAGCTGATAAAATAAGGACTATAATGTTATATTTTATCGGCAAGGACGCAATTTCAATGTAAAGACTGAGGTACTGAAGCCCACTATTTCTTCAGTTAGTTTTATGATAACACAATGAGAAACTTTGCTCCACATAATCCCCACGCCCCTTGCACGATTCAATAATCACATATTTAATAATGGGAGTGCATAACCCATGTACCTACTTGCACATATTAATTTATCATAAATTATATAAAAATAAGAAGAAGAAGTAAACCATAAACGGCCTTAATGATGGCTGTATGAAAAAATTGGTGGTACTGTAATCATAGCACATCTAAATTACGCCTTTGGCCGTCGGTAAAAATTATCTACTTACGTATTTAATTTTATACGCTGAGTGTTTTTGTGTTTTCGTGCAACTTGTAAATAATTTTAAATTCTAAGGCTGCAGTAAACAAATACACTTATTGTGCCTTTCGTTATTGTACGGATTGTGTATTTTTGTTTGACAAGTTACACATTTCGTTATGTTGTTAATAACTTTATATTTCTAGACGTACAAAACGTTGAAGTTAATCTGATTAATTTATTACTGGTGGATGACAAGCGCAATGGCGTGAAAAACGCATGCTCATAATCAGCAGTTTGTCCGTTCGAATTCAGCAGATAAACATTTATATATTAAAAGAATTCATAATTTAATGGTGCAGCAAGTAGAAAAAGAAGAACTCGAGGTGCACTTGATGAACATCATTACGATTTTCGAGATGATTATTCGCGGCAGACATTGACTGTATATTTTATACTACATTATACCAAAACAACAAATTATCGTGTCTGAGTCTATAATATTTAAAACGATCCAACATGCCTTTTTTTCCCCTATAGTCGCAAGTCGAGTGAAAATATGCGAGACCTCGTTGACCAAATGAGTTTTCGTTCAGACCGAATAACAATAATGAGAGGTCTATTTCTGACGAGCGAATACGTCTCAAACTTTAGGCGAAATCTGTTCAAGTACGTATTAATAACGTGATTTCTGAATTTAATTTGCATGAATAATAATTTATGGCACTTGCTGTTTTTCGTTTTATCGGCGTCCGTTTATACGAGAATAACAACGAACCTAAAGAAATGTAATATTGTAAGGGCCGTGCAACATACTGACCGGTTTAGGCAACTCATGCCGTAAAAAAAAAAAAAAGAAAAAATAGAAAAAAAAAAACGCACATTCCTATTCGGGCCTTGCAAGACCGTCGTATCGCGTCCATTTACGAATGAATATCGACCATCCGGATGTGTTGGTATCACTGAGTATAACTGGTTTGGGTCACCGGACGTATACCCAGCACATAATATTATTATTATCGTTGTATACCTTTTACTCGAATCGAAAGAAAAACAGTCGGCCTAACACTTTGCTCTGCCGACACTTTGCACTGCTCTCGACGAGTTTTCCCGACGGGAGTTTATAATAATATATTATATTGTGTAACATGGCATAAGCCCGTCCCGTCGTCTCCTGAGGACAAAACAGCATTATATTTACTATTCTCTCAAACACCGTTGATGTCCACTATGGGTAACGAGCGCAACACACATTTTATCAGCGGAGAAAGCGCAATAATACAATATTATATTGTGTTTGTACTATAAATTATATTGAATCGTTTTCGGCACATATTCAAAATGTATCTGGAGGAACATTGACAGTTTAAATAACAATCTAAACGAGCGATAGTCAAGTCCCTCCACTGCACTTATTTTAACATACATATACAACAATATACTAAAACGAAATGCTCTTCGACGTTTCACCTACTATATAACTCCTCTTTTTTGAGTTCATGCGTTATATTCCGTGTAAAATGTTTAAAAATATATTGATATATTATTTTATACCTATTAAACGGCCGAAAAATAATTCTGATGGTATCTGTTGGTTGTGTAGTCTATACTCTATACCAGTGGTGCGCAACCTTCTTTGATCCACAACCTCCAAAATCGTTTAATTTGATGATACTATCCTTCCTAAAGCATCATTATGTAAGCATATAATATATACTAATTTTTGGCGACCCCCCAATAGTATTTCGCGACCTCAGGTTGCGCACCACTGGTCTACACTCTACTCGTAGGTAGGTATATAATATTTTTATGGTTACGGACGTTTTTGCATATTACGAGCCCCACCCACTAAGTTCTAATTGGTTTTCTTCGTATATATCATAATTATTCGCACATTGGTGCTACGAAAAGCAAAGTTTAATAAACATTACTATGATTTAATTTTATAAAGTAGTAATGTGGGGTATCGTATTTTTATTGTGTAAATCGTCGTAAGATTGAAGTCATATTATTATTGTTGTTGTTACTCGTTAGTAGGCATGTCGAGTAATCGCTATGGTATACCGAGGCTAATATATCATATGACATGAACATTATTTTCTTGTTGAAACCGATGAAAAAAATAACTATCGTTCTTTATTTTTTTCCAAGCATATCTATACAGTAGCGCCTATCGCGCTGGATGAATGAATATAAAATATATTAGCATACTTTTTTTTCAGCTACTTCCACTAAATAATAAATTGTACGTAAATATGGCAATTCAGACGGTTAGTGCATGACAAGTGCAGACCGTAATCACAATAACGCATTTTATTTTGCTGAATCGTAATATTTGATTTTCGAACTGTTTTTGAATTGTACAAACAAATATTGATAAAAATATTTTAATGATTGTAAAAAAATGTTCACTAAAGACATTGAAAGCCTTGAACCAACATTACTAAGCGCGGCTACATTACCGTATAATATATAGGAACCTCTTGCGTAAAAACACATACATATTAAGTATGAAGCCATTTAGGTACTATAGATAACTAGAAAAGTACTTTCACCTGATAGATTTCCCGTTGTGCGATATTTTTGTTTTTCTCGATAAAGTTTTCGTATATAATATAGAATATTATATCATTACGATGGTCTATATTAAGAAAGAGAGAGAGAGAGAGAAAAAGAAAATATTTACTGACGTTTCTAATAATTCTTTCGGCTTACAGAAAAAGCCTTCGAAATCCAATAAACTCTGGCGGAAATTATTTAATATATAACCGAGTTTTTTTTCCCACCCCACACTTTCCACCAACACTCACACAAACAAACGCACCCAGTGCCCGCCTATAGAAATAATGGAAAACCCAAATCCCACTCTTCACCCTCTCTTGCAACGCGCATCCACCGCGGACCCATGATCTTCTTATTGTGAAAACATTCGTTGATTTCGCCAGGCCCTTGGTCCCGCTTCTCCCAACCACCGCCAGTCGACTTTGGCGCTCCCACACTCTCCCTGACGAAACCGCACACTCGCATGGATCATACATCTGATGTCATAAAAACGTAAAGTCTTATTCGTGGGAAGACCGTGGTGGCGTACACAGTTGAGTATCCTTATGGGTTAGCTGAAGCAATTCTTTTTACACACCACATCGTACAATTATATCAAGCATAGACTTGCAGACGACGAGCGTCCACGCTTGCGTCGGTCCTCTGTTGGACGCGTTGCTTTTATTTATTTTTGCGGTTTCGTCGGCAGTTTTTCTGTCTTAATTACAACCATTTGCAATTAATTTACATTGTAATACTTAATAAGTCCATATATGAACGCACGTGGTTTTTACACAGTAACAATACACTTTAAAAAGTCCAACTTGCGTATTATAACAGTAATAATAACACAACATAAGTGGGTTATAAAACACGGAAGTGGCTTTGCAGGAAACGTATTAGTATATATATGTATATATGCAGCGTATTATAGCGACCACTTAAAGCTTGCTGGGGGACAATAATATAATATTAGATATTAAAACGGACCGTAAAACGGTTTTAAGGATTAGTTTTCGCGTCGATACGAATTGCGCCATATTGTCTCCTCTGCAGTGCGCGCGCACTCACATACAGGCGTTATGATGTAAATAATAAATATACATAATATATAGTTAGGTACTACAGGTAACCCACCGGATGATATAATCTTTACCGGATCGTCCTGCGTCCCCGGCCGTGAGAATATTATTATTATTACCATAAGGTGAACGGTGCGCAACGAATAATGTGGTAACTCAATTCTTACGACTTTTCAGTACATTGTACTGTGGAAGCAAATCAAAGTTTGAATTACCTAGGAATACTTATTCTTGTATTTTTATTTTTGTATTTAAATTTGGATAACTTTTTATTCGTATACGCGGGATTAAAGGAGCGTAGACGCTCGGACCATCACCGTCATTACCATATGACTTTTCGACTTGCCTTTTCCCGGGTTTTCACCGAGTGTACGTACTTTCTCGACCTTTTGATTTGTTTACCACGTCGTTTAGTTGCGTAGCAGGCATGTCAAAAAATATTACAATACCATAATACTGTTTCCGGACCGTATACACGTCGGTCCACGTGATCAGACCGGTGTAAATAATATTATTATAATTGCACACGGTTCGCGGCGAGTGTCTGTTGGTCCGCCGGCCTCGGGCCAGAAGCAGTTCAGTAGTGGCGTAATCCATGACGCGCCGGACGTTGCGCTACGCGTCCAATAAGTTGCATAACAGAGCGGTCTTAGGGTCGCCGGACGACGTACGATAATACCGTGCGTGTGTGTCCGCAAATGGTATAACAATATTACCGTGGTCGTTGTTACACGCACACACGTGTGGAATTCGCTTGGCCGACGAACGTTCGTATTCACGGGCAAGGTTACTGGGTCCGTTACGCCTCGGGCGGGCATCACGGTCTCCGAGTCCAAAGCGTTTGTGCGTGTGTATACAAAACGACGCCGGTGTATGCGATGGCGGTGGATAGAGTGTATAATAATAATAATAATAATAATAATAATAATAATAATAATAATAATAATATAATGATAATATTATATATATTATGTTTGTAACCAGCAAACCAGTTTCGCAGCATCAGCCACAAACACTCGGGTCAATAAACCGGTTCTCTGCGGTAACATCAATCCTTCTCTCCCTCTCTCTACGGATAAGAATTCACTTTTTTCTCCTCTCCGCGCAGGTACGTATATATAAATAAATATATATATATATATGTTTACAGTCGGTAAGACGCGTGAGAACGCCGCCGTAGTCACTGAGAGATGGCGGGAAAAAAAACTCTCTAGACCGTCCGAGTCATCCGAGTCTCCTCGGTGGGAGATTAAGCCGGCCGACCATAATAATATTATACATAATATTATTATTGTATAGGTATATTTTTTGTGTGCGCACCTATGCTATACGGTGGTGTCGTCGTAAAAAGTGCCCGCGGTGAGCGTTTATCGGGTGTGAAAGGGGGGGGGAGGGAGGGTTAGTCGAAAGGAAACGAATAAAAAAAAAAAAACACCTAGGATTCACCGTGGTGAAATCCTGCGGGTTGCTGGTTGACTGTCGTTATTATTATTATAATATCATCGTTATCGACACTGTCACGGACGAAACGTTTGTCGTGGGCGTCATTGTTACGCTGCCGGAGCTTATAAATGTACACGAGGCCTATACAGCCGACGAAACACGAAACACTGGCTTTGACGACCGCAACGTGTGTAATAATATAATATTATAATATACGCTCGGAACCGTCTGCAACCACCGCTGTGAGATCAACAGCCGAAGGTCTGTGCGCTACGATGTATTATTATTTGTCTTAGGTATACGGTGATCGGAATGCTGAGTTATTATCGTATACCTACTACTGGAAAGATTGATATCGTAAGTATTAGTATAAAATCGCAAAAATTCTATCGGAAAGCAAAACATAGTTGCCGGTCGTCGTTCTGTCGCACGATCGGCGAAATTACAGTAAAAATCCTCATCATGACATCATCCCGACACACCGATAGGGGTGGCGTCATAATTTGTTGATGAAAAATATTCAACTACACCCAAGTCATGATGAACAGTAATCGTTTTATATAATATTATCACAATTTATAAAATTATAATATGGTATTTAAACGTAAGAAGGCCAAACAAAAAAATCCCGATTCCGCCACTAGAGTTATCACCATCATCGCTTGTATTCACATATACTATGGACTTCGTCCGTTTCGCCTAGCCTTTGAACAATCGTCGTTTTGCGATCTATTCGACCGTTGATTATCAGCGTATAATATACTATTATATGTTACGCATATTATACTGCAGCAGGGATATGCACCATTATTATTATAGCCCCTACGTGGCTTTCGATCACCTGTATCACAATATTATGTGTCCGTGGTATGTATATACGTATACATTATATAATATCATTGCGTTCTCCACATTATACACATTACACGCATTATACTTACCCATATACGCGTGTGAGTATTATATTATAATGTGGCGTTGTGATAATAATTAATATCGCGCGGCGCGTGTGTAGACCCGAGAGAGCGGACTTCGGCCGAATAACTCACTCGACGCCGCCGCAGTGTGGCTTAAGTGTTATTAGTTATTACAATATCGTACGATAGGTACACCTACCGACGCTATAATGTATCTGTGACGGTGTCGTGCAACGGACTCGGTGAATGACGACGAGGGACAAACGTAATATACGGTCCTATATGTATAAACCCAACCCGAAGCCGTTGTTTTGCACGAACAATCGTAAAAAACGCATTCAGAACGCTGTCCGCAAAAGTAAAAATCAATACGTGCAAAAGCCTAAAAATAGTGTATTATATGATGTGGATGCTGTTTAGACATTTTCGAATATCTTACAATATAGGTACACGCTGGCACAGGTGGTCATATATATTATAAATTTATAACGATTCGTCTGTGGTCGCTGTACCAGTATACCTATATGTTATAATATGTGTACAGTGCGTACCCACACGCACCCACGCGCGCCTTCGTCGACAGTAATTGGTTTATTAATTACGACCGTGACCGAAATCGACGACGGCTGCACAGACGAACAGTTATCTATGGGTACGTCTGCTCGCGGTTATACAATTCACGGACAGCCACCGGTTCGTACTATTCATTCTGCCGGCGATTCGCATGTAATTGTGTTCATTGTCTGTTGTATTTAAACGCGTAATAATGTAGTCTCGAGTGTTGGAAAAATATACGACCTATAATATTATATTGTCTAGGAGAAGACCGGCTTGACGACGGTGCGGTAGGGAGGGTGGGAAATCATGAAAAGGAAAATATGTGGGACAAAAAATTATATATACTATGACAAAGCTCGATAGAAAAAAATCATGCGAGACACCTAGCGCAGCCGGCAAAGTTTAGAATATTATTATGACAGTATTATTACATAGTGAGGTATATAAGCGAAAAAATCAGACACGATAATAATTCAGCATCGCTGCATGCGTAGAATAATCTTACAAAAACAATTCAATAACAACAATATAACAGCATGATGACCAAGTATACATAATATATATGTTAACCACTATATTTCATTTAATAATGAATTAAATCAAATCCTTGAAATTTGTTATACTACTTGTGGAGTTTTCATAAGCGATATAAATTTCTACAAAATTACTTATTCGAATTTTGATTTTGGTATGTCAAAATCTTCAGAAAAATTACCACACTAAATAGTTTACTGTAGAAAAAGGGTAAATCATTTAAAAATTAGATTTTGAACAACTGCATTATTGAAGAATAAATAGGGGGCGAGAACACTTGGTGATGACACTGTATTTAGCATATTGTTAGACTTTGTTAGAAACTGTTGAAACCCAATTTGTTGAGTGTCTAAGTACTATGAAATTTGCAAATGCCGACTTCAGATATAGCAATACAATTTTGTTGAAACTTAGAACCTGACGAAAACTGTCCGCGAAAGTTGGCGTTATGATTTTCAACAGGGCACGAGGGATACCTAATCAAAAAAGTGAATTCCATAAATGACTAACGACAATCTGAAAAAACCAATGTGCACATTGTTCGATGGTTTTTGTTTTTACGGCTTTTTGTATATTATTACTATTAAAAGAACCGTCGAGGAATCAGTCGACGGAGAAGACCGCCCGCCGTCATAAATATATTATATTATAATATAATATAATTAATATAATAATTTATTATAATAATACTTGTGTCTCTCACGCCCGTGTGGTGGTTGCCGGCTCAGTAATAAAACGTCAATTTCAGACCGTCTCGTTAACGAGCTTGTACATGGCTAATAATTATAATATAATGCACAATGCACATTACACACAACACAGACGATGAGCCATATAATAATAATATAATGTACGTCATATAGTGATGTGTGTCAAAACGCTTCGAAAACACGTACCAACGTATGTAGTTGACTATTGGTTGAAACCATATATAAATCGTGTGTGTGTGTGTGTGTGTAATACATTTCATTATATTATAATATTATACGCGCACAGGTACCTACGCCGAGAAAAGGCTGGCGATATTCGCCTCATTAGTGGTTTATTCCTCTTAAACACTCTTTGGTATTTTTATTTATTTTTTTACTTTTTGCTTTTCTTTTGTTTTGTGTTTGCGTGTTTATACTTTTATAGCTCTCCGTTATACTGGCGTATTCATCATTTAAATGCACAAATAAATAATAAACCACGCGCGCGTAATTACGAGATAAAAATAATTCCAGTTTTCCCCTGTATCTGCAGTTTTCCATATTATACCGCATTCGCGTATTTTTTATGTAATATACATAGAGTGTACAAATAATTCGAATAATTTTCCGCACAATCATATTTTATAAACTCAAGAAATACTTAGGAGATCCACTTGACCCGTATATTATTATATACTCGAATAGACATGCCATTCATCCCGTTCTACCGACAGCTGCTGCGCCACCGTGGTCTATGTGTGCACAATAAATAATAATATATAAATAATAATATTGTATTATACTATTATGGTGTGTAAAGCCAACAAATGATACATATAACATACCGTTTGTTCTGCGTACTGATTAAATTGTTACGGTTTGATAATTATTTAGCTTGGTGCGCCACAGTGGGTATTATGTATTAATGTATTTTTTTTAATTGTTTCGTATAAATTAGCACACTACATTCACGTACAACTGCATAAAACACTTTTATTTATTTAAATCGCGCCATCGTGGTGCTTTGAATCTCTTTGCGGTGAAATATAGACTAATAAATTGTAATTTTATATGTACGTATATTCATTATTATACACCAGTACAGCACATCGTGGATATACGTGTACCGTATATACATGTTATCATATTAGATGAGCTGTGGGACAATTGATATTTAATATTTTATACAACATTAATCAACTATGTAACTGCTAATGTATAATGTGTATAACTTCGCCATGTTTATATACTACAATAGATTAGGTCCCGAATTATTCGACTTATATCGTTTTGGTCTTGTTATATATTATAAGCTAGATAATATAGCGACCTAAATATCCAAAAATATTGTATGAATGCCAAGAACATGATTGGTGTCATGTATACTGTTCGATGAAAAGCCAGGAAATGCGTATGACACATGGGAAAATGAACATTTGTGAGTCTGAACTAGGCAGTACACATATATATGATATTATGCTATACAGTCTCCGAAAAGCCCTCGAGTAACGAAAGTTATATTATCGATAGTCGTATAGTGAAGTGAGACCTTTGTCTGCAAAGCGGATATCCGGTAAAGGCAAGTCAATAGCGCGGAAATCAAGTTGATCGAAACAGGTGAACTGCGTTTATTTCTTAGATTGAATTTTATGGAAAAAAATCCTTTGAACTTTTTACAAAGCTTGAGAAACAGCACACAAACGCGAACACCTGAGGATATGTAATACGTATCCAATTGAAACCATTGAAATTGTAAAAGTCATATTATGCATATACTTAGAATTTCATATTTTCACTGGAATATTTAAATGAGCGTCAATATACTTTACTGTGCCAGTAAACAATTATCGTTCGAAATAAACTACAAGAATATAATAATATAAGTAATTCATTGATGAATTGTGTTATAAACGTCTCTTTTTTACAATACAAAATTAATAGTATATAAAAACTAGTAATTTTTTTAACTTTAACAACACCCGCCATTTCATTTAACAAAATGTTGTATTATTTTCAAGTTATATGAGTCTAGTCATTATAATGTAATACGTTGTAAGAACTCATTGGAAAACAATGTCGTCATTGAAAATCGAGCGTTTGAAATTAATGTTTTATTGCCATTTTGATTGGGTTTTGGTAACTCATTATAGTTTTAAATCAATGTTCTAATTTCATTATTAATATAATTGAGGTAATACTTACTCTACAATATAATATAGACCGACTGACTTTTTTTTTGATTTGATATAATTTCCCTTGGCGTAGGAAGCATGCCGTCATTTAACGTTTGAACACAATTTGATAGTTGTCTTAAATTTACCCTTCATAAATTATATCTGTTATAAGTGTTTCTTATAAAACACGACCGAATAAATAAAGCGCTTAACAAGCCTTTTAAAATCTTTGCTGCTGTTGTCTGGGTGCATTTATTTGAAAACCGTTGCACGACAATGTTTTTCCCTTGAATGGCGTATACTTGTTGTCATAAGTATCGTTTGAAGTCGACAGACCACTTATTTAAGAAGAGAGAAGAAGTTATAATTACGTTGTTGACATATAAACGTGAAAAATGTGTCCTGAAGATTATTATACAAGAGAGTGTTATGATAACCAATTTCAATATTTTGTATATCGTTTTCATTTACTTATTTTATGTATTTTTTTTTAATCGTAAAACAACAGTCCAATAAACATTTTGAACATATACTGTATACTGTAAGTAGGTAATGAAAATTTGGTAATTATATTGATATACCGGTAGTAAAACGAATCGTAATTATAAACAGAAGACGTTTCTAAAAATGTCAAATTCGAAACAGCTAACGCAATAATAATTACTTAATTTTCGTTGATGGAAATAAACAGCTCATAAATATTTATGTTTTCATTAACTATGGACGCTTTTTATACTATTTAGTGTTGTATGTACGACACGTTAAATAGGTATGTTTAAAACAATAATTTATAAACGTCAAGTACTATTATATTACATGCTAGACGCCTATACTATATGTATGACAATGTTAAGTCTGCTGTAGTAGCAGTGTAGCACAGAAAACGACTGAATATTACAAAAAAAAAGTTATATAATATGTAGATAGGTATAAGTCTATGGAAGTTAATGTATAATAGTAATTTTAATTTTAATTATATGCATAAAATATGTATAGTATGATATGACGTATACAATGTTTTGGACTAATAATTAATTCGTATCTAAAAACTGTTATGATGGGGTGGTAAAAGGATTTTAGCGAGAAAATAATTTTCTGACTCAGTAGTAACTATAGTCACATTAGAAAAGAGGATATACAAGAAACAGGGTGCGTGTATGGTTCGTTAGGAATTAAGGGTATGAATCACCACACTTAATGATTTTTTTCCACTCAAGTGTAGAATTCAATGTTCAATTTAACACTTAATACAGCTGTGGTATCGTGAAAGGTAAACCAAAACAGTCTGTAATCCAAACACGATCAACCAAAAAATCCGGACGACCCCATATCCGTTCAATTTTATATATATTTTTATAATAAAATCATCTTATCCTTATCACAAGTGACGTTGTACTAGAGTTGTCTAAATATAAATTGCAACTATACGTACGGCGGCCATCTGAAGCCTTCTATTTTTTCAGTTAGACTTATGATAATGGATTACATAATGAGTATAACTTCAACCCCCTCCACCCCATTCTCTATATTATCACATTATCCATTATAATGGCTTTATACGTCTGTACCTACATATTAATTTTTAATGTAAAATAAAAACTAATTAGCCATAAATGGCATAAATTATGAGGGTGCTGATTTCAAAACTACCGGTGTTAATCACACCTCCTCCCTAAATAATAGAGCTCATGGTTAGTGATGAGTAATAACACACATATTATATAAGTACCATACATTGTTCAAGTATATATAGGTAATGTCTCTTTTATGTTTTAATAGAATAAATAAAATATAATATATACCTACTTTATATACGTATATATTATATGCGTAAAGGAAAATAATACAAAATACCGTTAATGTAGGCATATAAATAAAATGTAATAGTGATTTTTTCATCAACTCTCATCCCTCAATAATCTGAATAAGGAACGACAATTAGTTATAAAATTTGGATTATCGCTATACACCATACTTATATCCTCAAATCGATAGTTTAATTAAATAGGATCTCGTGACATTTCCGTTCTTCGTATCCTTCTCAAATGTCGTTTCTCCCGTCCGACCGGAGAAAGAAATCGAGTAAATATCGACCGATCGGATATTAATTTTCGTTCCCCTAAACCACCATTATAACATTAAAACCATACTGGGCACACGTATAACAATATCATATTACCTATGTATTATCAAGGTAATGTATGGTATTATATGTAGCGCGTATTCGTTTGTGGGATCCTTAGACAAATTTCTAAGGTGGCGAACACAATTTTATACAAGTACGTATAACATAGGTAGTATTATACAAATAAATATTTTTATATTCAAATAAATCTTATACAAGTAAGTCGTAATTTTATTCGAAGATGTTTCAGCTTTAACAAAAATTGTAATCGAAATATTAAAATGATGTAATGTCTTAAGAGTCTTTTAGTCTTGAAAATTTTTTTTTTTATTTACATAATCGCAGATTCATAATTTGGAAAGTGAAAGAAGACTTTGTATACAAGCGAACACGGCGGTAATGGCTCTCCGATTATTCCGCCGCCCCCCCCCCCCTAGCCGTCAGAAGACGCCACTGATCGTCGTGTGAGCATTATCGACGAATTGGGCGGCGGTCACGGTGTGTAACGCGTTGACGTCGTTCTCACGCGTTCGAAAACGCCACAGCAACCATCGACGCCGCCACCGCCACCTCTCTTCACACACGGTAAGTAAACAAATAATATTACCACGGGCGTCAATCATGTTTATTCACGTGTGTGCTTTTCCAGTATCGAATTGGAAAAACGGTCTCCGCGGTTTTCGTCGAAAGAAAACAACGACCGCGCTCGCGCCTGCGCGCGTATACACACAATACCATAATATGTTATTCGTCGGTCGACGATAATAACAAAATATAAATGGGGCGTCGAGTGATCCATACAGTTTATATTGTTTTTTTATTATATTATGTGCGCGTTGAATAGAGGTATACGGGTTGGATCCATTATTATGTTACGTGGAGCTCGAGTCGTGTGTGTGTGTGTGTGTGTGTGTGTGTGTGTGTGTGTGTGTGTGTGTGTGTGTGTGTGTGTGTGTGTGTGTGTGTGTGTGTGTGTGTGTGTGTGTGTGTGTTATTATCATCATTATTATTGTCGTTCGTCGGCGGGTGTCTGACCACCGCGTCGCGATGTACACCACCGCGTGTATTATGGATATTGATTTTGGTCACTGGATATCCGGTGAGAGTCACACCAGTATCATGACCGAGATATCAATGTGAAATATAAAATGAAACACCCACGACTTTTTGAACGATACGAAATAATTTTTAGACAAAAACAAACATGTTTTTAAACCAATAACCGATATTACGGAATTGGAAACCACACTTTTGAAATTTGAAAGACAATATTACGTGATTACTGATTATTGCCGCTGAGTCTCATTCGTAAGATTTTCCTTTATCGAAACAGTGCCCAATGCCTTAGTATTTTTTAATATATGCTGTGTTTGTTTGTTCGAAATTTGTATACTTTTATTTTAATTCTTTCAAAAATGGAACAATTCTAAATCTCTCGAATGGATTGAACAACGAAAAAGAAAACGACGTTAAGTGTTGCGTGTTTCAATATTTCAATAAAATAACATACCTAGAAAAATAAATAACAAAGCAATAAAAAAGTTCGGAGAACACAGTGTGAGCATTTTTACACGTTCTATAAAACATCCAACTTTTTCCAAAACTTTTACTCGAAAACCGATTTCTCGTAAGACTGTATGTGTGTAAGTATGTATGTATGTATTTATATATATCTTTAATAGGTACCTAATCTAATGTTACAACGCGTTTTCTCCCGCACGCTGTAATAGTAAACGTTTATTATTTCAGATAATAATGTGCGGTTTACATTTTTATTATTACTTCCGTTCGATTGTTGGGAAAACTTTCCGAAAAAAAACTCGTAATGATTTGTACCGCAGGACGAAAATGTTTGTTTGACTATAAAACCGGAACGATCGCGAATGCCTGTATTTTATGTATATTATAATACATGTACACTGTGCACATGATTAAACTTATAGTGGTATCCAGGCTAAAAACATTACTAGAGATTGGACGATGATGAACTAAAGTAGTACCAAAATTAACAAATAAAAAAAAATGGTATAATAACATAAAAGAAAAACATTTTTCAAGATTATCAAAAAATGTTGTATAATTTAAAAAAAAATGGCTAATCGGATTTGTATGATACAAGTATAATATAAATATACTATTTGATAGTGTACCCATATATTATGTATGTAAAGCCATTCAAATTTACGTTGTAAAAGTAATCACAACAAATGTATACGCGTGATACCGACTAAACCTCGCCACACGCGTGTATACGACCAATTTAGAAAACAATTAATTTAATAATATAACAGACTATAGATTATGAAATCATAGTAATTTAATAATGATATTCATAATATTATTGATCCATATAAATGTCACGGGCGACATGGTTCGAATATATCGTTAGTATTAGTATCGTAATTTGCGTTTAAACGTATAGTAAATTTGTGCTTATAATTATTTTTATCGATTATCTTCCGTAATATTGTTAATGTGTTTCAATATTACATTGCGCGTTGAAACGTCGAACGTCGGTCGATTTTACGCGAGATATTAACGTCACTTCTCTGAGATGGTGTGTGTGTGTGAGTGTGTAGGGGGAGGGGGTGCTTGTGAATGTACGTAGTGTACTAGCATTATAGCGTCTATATATATTATAAATATACATATAGGAAAATGTGTTTCCAATTTAAATAATTCAATATCTCCCCCAGGCCGCGCTCGCCCCTGCAGGGTCTCTGGTTAAATTTATTCATTGAACGGTTTGTTTAACATAAACAAAACATTAATATGCCTCGACCGGCCGATAGTCCTCTGTGTGTATTACGATGTACACAGTGTGTGTATTGTGTATATGTATTTAAATAAAGTGAACATATATATATTGTATTTTGGCACTAATTAAAAACAAATGTAAACGTGTCAGTCGCTGGGCGCATTTAGCCCTGCAAACATCGTATCAGCCGCAGAAGGACCACCCCGCCTCAGTGTAATACAGTCTACAGGGGTCGATCGTAGGCAATATATTATGTTATTATATTACGACATAAAATAATATCGTATAATCACATAATAAAATATAGGTACGACCGCCGTCGTCTTGTACTCTCTCGACAACCACGAGAGGAGCGAGAGATCGGGGCGCGTAATGCGTGTTCTGCGTCCAATTCTGGTTGAAATTTTCCGGCAGGTCGCGGCGATTTTGCGGTTGTACTTTGCTCAGCGGAAAGGGAGGCGAAGGCCTGGGAAAATATTATTATTGTTGTACAACGAAATGCACATACATACATATTACGTGTGCGTGCGTGCGCTAGCGTCGCGTCTGAGAGATGATTGATCACGCGCTAGCTTGAAAGTCCATCACGTAAAGGCCATTCGAACGGTCCCCCGGGTGTCGTTTCGTGCGGCAGCGCAGAGCGTTCCCTTCAGCTCCTTTGCGCCTCGGGGAGGGTGGATGTCGCCTGATGTGTATACTCGAGCAGACGAAACCCGTGTCGTCGTCGTCGTCGTCGGTCGATGTTGACTAAAAAAAACACCGAGAACGATAGCCGGGAGACGACGGTGTCGTGCAAGAACGAGAAAAGGACGAAACGAAAAATAAATAAAAATAAAAAGGGGTTAGTGGAAGGGAGAGGAAAGTAGGAGATCATTTACCATTGCACCATACGGGTCGGCGGCGGAGAGCCTTTCGTGAGAAACATACACAAAACACATATATATGTATACAATATACATACACACTTCTCGCTCGATACACTGTTCTCGTTTTCTATTGACTGGAAAGCATGTATAGGTACAATGAATCCTCTTTTTGTTTTTCATTATTTTATTCGTCTTTTTTTTCTTTTACATCCATTATGCTATGCATACGTACGTATATAGAGCCTATAGAGGTATAGTCTCTACGTTCAACATATCACCACGTTGACATTAAAAGAGTTTCCTTTTTCCCGAGGGTTTAAAAAATCATTGCTTTTTATACATTAAACACGCGTGCATCATTATATTGTATCACCTGTTTGGAGACCAACAACTCCTACACCGAAGAATTCATGTAAATTTACTCGAGTTAAAAGCCTCTTTCGTTCTTTATTTTTGATTGGCGTACAAAAATAATATTTTCTTTCGTTTTACCAAATATTGTGCTCTTACTGCTCTTTTAAAAACCAGTAATTAAAATGATTTTCATTCTTGAAACGCGTATAATAGAATATATAATAGTTTATTAATATTTCATGTCGGATATAATAAGCGATACTTACTAACTTACTATAATAAATTACATATTAAATTTATGATTATTAGTGAACGGTATAAATACTATATATACCATTATATTGTATGTATGATAAATACATTATACGTCGTTACGGGTATAATATGCGTGTGATGTCTTTAAGACGAAATTCATAAATCAAAAATAAAACAATGTATATTTTATTATTATCACTATATAATAGGGAAGTGTAAGGATTCGAATACAATATATTATAATGGTAAACGATTTTGTTTTGATAAATTATTATTACATAGTCACAAAAACAGGGCAAGATCTGAGTTTAAAACGTTTTGTAAGGGAAAAACATATCTAAGACCTTGTACAGCTATTGATTTAATAAAAATATATCAAAAGAAAATGTAAACGACTTTTTTGACTTATTTAGTTATATGCATAGGTACCTATTTTGTGTACGTAATTGTAACACACGTTTATTGTGAAAAGCGAACAACGCACGAAAATGTTCGTGAGACAAGACCATATTATAATTCGCACTGCTGGAACAATGAAACAACATAGTGACTCCACTCAAAAAACATGACTTTCAGTAATCAAAGTTTCTTATTTAAAAGCAAATCTTAGTAATCAAATTGTTTTTAAATTTATAAACCGCTTATTGTTTGAGTTGGATCAATAAAAGTAACACGGCGTTGGTAAGGGTATTATATAAAAATAATTATTAATATAATATACACTGAATTGTAATTAAAGGCAAATAAATTTAATTGAAAAAAAGGCAATTAAAAACATTATAATGAATGATTAATATTTTTAAGTTGTGATGCAAATCGCATGCGGATACGAGTGCTTGATTTGGGGAGGAGGACGATTAGGGACTATAAGTACCCTAATTTTTTTTTCAGATATTTTAGCGTATAGGTGCGACTACTTATATGCTTTCAAGTAGAAATGTGGAACGATATGATGTTTTAGCCGACACGCTGGTTGGCTTTTACACTTCAAACAATTTAAAAATTTATTTTTCCGTTTATTCGTTTATATCGTATTAGTTGAATGAAGATATTTAATATTGAATTTGTAATCTATAATTTCAAAGTTGTTTTATCCGTCTTGTAAATTCGGTTGAATAATTGTTATTATATCTTGTATACTATGAAATGTATGTTGGTTTGCGTCTTTGTGACAACAGTTTTTAATGGTTTCCGAATAGGGGGTATATATGGTCATATGAGGTGTACTATTGTGTTGAGAAATGCAAATTCTGTATATATTTTCCAAGTATACACATACTTTATTTTTCCGATTCAAGCAACAGAAAAGAATTATAAAGACTTATACCACGTGCACTTTGTCTGAGTCACTGCACTTTTCTTTCATTAAACAGCTAGGAGAAAGAGTTTCTACATCAAAACCGTTCAAAAGACTTAGGACATAATTTTCAAGTTGTGTGGTCGTGTGGATGCCTATTATTTCCACAACTATTACAGCGCAATATATATGATAATAGAAGGTGTTGTACCTAAATAATATTTAACATTTTTTATGCAAACTTACACTGTTCTGCGAATTGATGAAATCTGACAAAAAAATTGAAGTTAATATAATTTTCATAAAATAATACGCAGTCAATAAATAAAAAAAAAAGTTTATAATATTATACAGGAAAATCTCCCGCACCGTCAGTTGATAATAATCTCTATGGATGTGTCCACGTAATTCGTTCGGGGAACTAAATATATATATTATACACGTAGGGGAAGAAGAAAGTCCGGTGTCAAACCGAGTAAGTCTCTCGTGCTGATTTCGGTCACGTCCAATTTTTTTTCTTCGTCAACCCAGTATATATACACACATTTTCAATTTTATCTCAAGCGTACACACATATACGCACAACCCTGGATAGAGTAAACTTACACGTCAGGAAGTGAGGTGGTGATGTGGGATATGTGGCAACAACGAGTGGAAACTACGAAAAAGACGAAGGAGAAGAAGAAGAAGACGAGAAAAAAGAACCCGTGGAAAATAGATTAAACCGAGAGATGGGCCGATAATTGAACGAGTCCTTCTCTTCCGGGCGTGAGAAGAGAAGCTTTATGTTTCTCCCCTTTCTCCACCACCATCACAACGTCGTTTTATTATTGTTTACACACACTCACGCACACACACACACATACACACGCTACATCGCACACATAGAATCACTGCTCCCACACATCGAAACAATAGTCCACTTTCTAATTCCCCCTACTCCAGAACACTAAAACGTATATGCCTCTACATGTTGTACCTGCGCTATAGGTATTTCTCATTTGATTTTGTTTTATTCTGTAATTTGATTACGATAATTAATTCGTTTACAATTTTTATTTCCACACTCGCACACATAATATATCTAATATATGACTATAATATCATCGTCCACAGTTTGACACGTCCGCGCGAGAAAACAATTATTTCTAATTACGGTCCCCCTTCTGAAGATAAGCTTCGTACACACACATGCCTACTACATATCATACTATATCTATTTTTCTCAAATCTTGACATTTTCTTTACTTCTACACCTACACATCGATTGAAATAATATGATCAGTGCTATATTATAATCTTTGACGCGCGCACTGTATGCGGTATACCTACGCCATTGAGTAAGCCACTATAATTAAATTATTACATTCTAAATGCATGTGTAGGTATACTGTAAACGATACCTTGCCGTAAATTTATACAAATTAGATTATTGAGACAAAACTATGTAATAATATTTTTTTAGTAAATTAAGTTTATTTCCAAAAAATATGAACGTTTGATAAACCTTCTTAAATATATTATCATTTTTATAATATTCGTTTCGCTATGGATGCTCACGGCTATTATACTACGGTATACGGTTGTCATTTCTTTAATAAAACACGCACACATTGATATAATATATATATTATGTCTGCATGTATTTTATACTTATCCATAAAATGCTCGTAAACGGTCTATGGGCCTCTGCTGAAGTGTTTGCATTATAACCATAGGACCTGTGTGTATATATATTATACATATAGGTATAATATAATATATACCCGATAAACCATAAACTTGGTGCAAACCCGAGACGATAAAACATTTTCCTAGACGTATACGCACCTAAGCAGAGAAGGGGTGAAGGGCATTTAATCAAGTCTCGAATACGTTTTTATACGTCCTCTATAGGTTTCGTCGTATTGAGCTTCTCCGAAAAGATTTCAATTCCAATGGGTAATATATTATTTGTAGATGTGTAGATATTTCCCCGGCCAAAAAACTTATTCTATATAAATGATATATCATAAAACACTTACCTGTTCTACTGGTGTAACGATCCACGGCCAAGTCAATGCGCCTGTAACATAAAAACAAAATATGAAAATTCGTAATAAATAATATTTAGATACGACATAAACCACCAGATCAGAAGCCATCTTCAGATTTGACTGTATAGAATTATTTTATAATGAAATACCCACAAAATATTTATTATGTAGAATGTAGTAAACATTTAAATGGCTTTAAATTACGGCAGAACAAAAAATATAACTGCAAAATATGGCAAGATACACCTATTATAATTTATAAATATTATTGTTATATATAGTTATGTACATAAACGTATAGCTATAGCAGGTCATACAGTTTATTAATATTATTAGTTGTTACTTATTTATGTATATACTTTAACTGGATCGATGGTATATAATCGAAAAATAATGTCAATTGGGTTAAAAGGCGAAATATTCTAAGAATGCGAGGAAATTTAAATTACAGTGCTCTGTATGTTCTATACATCGGTACATATAAAATCTTTTGTTGTCAATTTTATGATCGAACGGATTTTAAATAAAATTAAAGTAGTTTTTTTTTATTATATAAAAAGGTTTCCACTCTAATGGACATTTTTCTTGGATAAAAGAAAAAATCTACAAAAGGAACGTGAAGTAAAAACGATTACTACAGGTGGCTGACAGATTTTTCTATTTACACGAAATGAAAAGCTAGAACATGATGTACCTAGTTTGTCTGTCAGATTATTATATATACATATATGATTATTTGTATAGGTATTTTTATGTTAGATTAACCATGGTGTATTGAAAATGCATTTCCGGTCAGGAGAAATTTATATTTTTATTTTTTTCAAAAAGAAAATTCTATGAGAATTAAATATGTTGGATTTGTAGAGATATTTATAAGAGCGGAAGCGATCGCATTCCAAATGAAAGAATTCTTAAATATTAATATATAGATTCATAAGCTCGGTTATAACCTATATAAAGCTACACCCCATATGGTCAACTGACTCGTAACCCCCTCCTCCCACTCACACACACACACACATATATATATTTATTTAGAGGATATAATAACGGACGCTGTATCCCTATAGTCCGATGTTTATTAGGCCATTGCGATTTTATAACGTAGATACGATAATAGTCTGCGTATAATATTAATAAAGAACAGACAGTAAAAAAACGTTACCAAATCGACTAACGTGACCCATAACAATTATAATCATGGGCGATAAGATCGTTCCTCAGTTAAAAAAAATATATATATATTAAATATAAGTACATAGTATAGGTACACCTATATAATAATATTATAAACGTATGGATACGACGTTGGCGAAAACGGCTGGTAGAGGTGGGGCGGGGATGACGCCGAGTATTTATTATACCGCGGAGGAGTGTATATAAATATAAATATATATAAATATATAATACGAGAAGAACAGATTTTTGGCGCAGTTGGTTGGATTTGCAGCGGACCTCGCCTCCGAGTGCGGCGGCGGAAAGGGAAATGCGTATACAGAAGGGACCGTGCAGTCGCCCGCGCCTATGAAATATTATTATGTAGGTTAACGGTTGTTGGCAGAGAACTCGCGGATTGTCGGGTATTTATATATTTTATACATACGGACGGGTGGCGAAATCGTTTACGGGTTTTTCTCCGTCGCTCCGTTTTTCACCTCTATCCGACCCGACGAAAATAATCACCGCCGCCCAGAATCATATACATACATACATTAATATATTATGTACGCGTGGGGAGAGGAAACGCAGCTTTCGGACGTCCGTCCGTCCGTCCGAGGACGCGGTGTGTGTATACAAAACTCCAAACCACACACGCGGCGACTCACCGGAAGTGGCAGCCGCGGCGAGGAGCTAAGCAAAAGGGTTCCGGTGCGCGTCGTTCCGCCCCCGCGAGTTTTAAATTTTATTTCCTCTGAGCCGCGTGATCTGAACCGCCGCTACCGTCACCACCACCGAGTACACACACGACGCACTATTATTATTATTATTATTATTACGTGTTTGTACGTATGTAGGTATAACGCGGACCGCAGCCGATTGTACATTATCATTATTTATATAAATTATACTATACTGTATGTACATAGTATATTATATCCAGTCCGATGCGTTGCACAAATATTGCCGCAGGCCGGATATCGCTGCAGTGCGTAAACGAACAAACGAAATCAAGATATTATTAATAATTATTATATATTATTTACACACACAGAGTATAAGCTCCCTCGTTGCAATTAATTATTGTTTTACTCATGGTTTATCCTTCTTCCCTATATTCAGTGTTATTACCCATATTATGGCCCCACCATAAACTTAAAACTAAATGTATAGAATGTACATGGCATAAGAGGATTCACCGTTGAGCAAGATACTAAGATGTGAATTAATACATTTTTTACTTTGTTTTAATATTTATCAATTTATTTTATCAAAACTATCATGCCTTAATAATATTAACTAGTGTATGGACAGAGTATTGTTTTCACAACAAACATTAAATGGTTTTTTTTAAACGTATAACGGTGAAAAATAAACATGTTTTTTTGGCGATGTACCAACTCGTACAATATAAAATAGGTAGGTACATCATATTTGCAGTAATTATGAATAAATACGACTTTCGATTAAATCGCGATAAAATCGTATTGCATCAGCATTTAAGTAATGATTGCAGCGCGCAACGCAGTAATACATAGTTAAGTTAAAAATTCGAAGAACGTCATCAGATACATTATATCGTATATACTATATATATATATATATATACGTATATGTATAGAAACATAGACTTAATCGAGTAAACCGTCTTAGCTGGGATCGAAAGGGCTTAGGGAAGGCTAAGCCGTCCCTTATAAACACAGTGACGTCTATAAGCGTATATATTATAATAGGTACCTATTGTATAGGTATACACGTAATATATAATATACAGTAACATATACATAGTATGTATGTATAATGTGTGTATATATATATATATATATATAATACAGTAGGTACATTATAGTTGTATATAATTTATAGTGGTGGCGGTGGTGTGTGCGTCACATAAAATATAATACAACCATTCGTCTTGGCCGCTCCGTTCTGCAGCTAATGGTCTCGCATTATTCGCCGACGACGGCCCAAATCGATATCGCGATAATAATACAAATGATAATAAATATGAATTTCGTAACCGGAAACGAAAATCAGTCACAGAGGTCGGCGATGAAGGGGTTGATGATACACACACACACACACAACCCGTCGCTGTATATAATATAATATGTAAAAGTTAAAGTATGCATACATTGCACAGTATATACTGTACATAGTCACCTACATATTATATACCTTCTTTATGCAATGTTTGACAAAACGTTACAATATATATATAATATAATATAAAATAATGACAGTATAAAAATACGTAGTTGCATTATTATTAATATTACTATACGTTAGACGGCATCGTTCGCGGCGGTGCGAACCGTTTTCGTTTGAACTTGGAGAGTACCTACATTTTTCTTTCTCTTGCGCGCTGCGTCCGCTCGCGCTACGACGTACATGAACGTTCTCTCAAACTATATAATATGTTTCACACGATTTTCGACCGAAATTATCTACACGCGGGTCACTAAAATATACCATAATATTATATTTCGTGTATGTATATTACGAATACTACGATATTATACAACTGCAGGTTGTAAGCGGCGGTAGTCAGCGGATTCGCGTCGGTTTCTCCAGCTGGTTCTAGTGGCCGTTCCATACGAACATTTGAGAGTAAAATAATTAAAACGCTCTGTGTGTGTGTGTGTGTGTGTGTGTGTGTATGTATGATTATGTACCTACGTTGAATATACACTCGGATAGCTATAGTGAGTTCATGGAGTCATATAGTATTTGTATGTAATTATTATTTATTAGAAATGTATTATAATATGAAAATAATCGAGTTGCTTTCTCGGACAAATTGTTGGGTTTTTCAAAACCTATGTTTTGATTTAAAGGTTTTGACTATCTTTATTTCAACGTCAACAAATATTTTTCTGAAAAACATTAATGGACTAATATTATAATATACATAATATTATTAATTATGAGAATTTAAGATATAATACGTTCATGCGTATTGCGTAGGCACCTACATAAAAACTAAATATTTTACCGAGAGAATGAATATTGAATATATTACCTATGGACAATTTCAACAGCATTATATCGATTTACAAGCATATTATATTATATTATAATAATACTATATTAATGAACTCACTGACGTCGTAATTGAACAAAGTGTCGTTGAAATCACGTCGACTGTCGTTGTCGATGGTATTATTATTAATGGGTATACTAATCATTTAACGCACCCACTACACCATCAATATATATATATATATATAATATTATATTCAAGCTATAGTGTTCAGAATTGTTATATAATATTATAAGACCCCTTTGGACGTATTACAAGAAATATACGTATATCGTATACTGCACATAATATGCCATTTTACAATATTATTGACATTATTATGTTACTGTATTCTACAATATTAATTTGTATACAACTTTAACCCAATCCTGGGAGAAGTCCCACAAAAGAAAAAGAAAATACTTAAAATTATTAATACCCGTATAATATGAGTTTATTTATTATTATTAATCTATTATGTCTTATTTTTTCCAGAATTTTGAGTAATTTTTAATTAGGTACCTACGAATTTCGAACTCGTGTCTACATAACCAGCTATACCATATTAATATGATTATTTATTATTTTTGAAAATTGAATAGATTAATGCATGTTGTATACTCATAGACTTATATGCATTTGCTTGTTTTTTTTATCAGTCCAAAAAGTTGCTAGATAAGCTACAAGTTTGAATTATAGTCAAAAGATTTGCAATACAAAGTTTTACTTTGCATATTTTTGCATATTTTGCAATTTTTTGATGTGTACAGCATTTTTCTGTGGTTTACAATTTTTCATTGCATAAAGATGATTTTTGAATGCATATTTTGTCATTTTTTGATGTGTACTTATATTTCTGTATTTTACGAATGATATTCAGTGCAAATAAATGCATGTATATTTTGTACATTTTTAGTGCATATAATTTAGGGCTCTACTCGTAGTATAATATTATCAGTAAATTTTGTATTGAAAATTAATTAAAATCAACTGAAAATGAACAGGCTGGATCAGTCGAAGTCAATATAATATCTAAAATTGTTCGTGAATAATATACGCTCGACTTTTATCGTCACAAAAAAACTCAAAACAAACGAAGTATTTATTTAAATGATCTCTTCTGAAATTGTAAAAAAAATAATTTAATTAAAGACTTCCGAGCTGCTGCATATTTCATTACGTTTTTCCCTTATAATATAATGTTCACCAAACATGGATATCCCTTGAACGTTTCAGAAACGAAGAGTATAATTGAAAATGTATGAAAACCGTCACAACATATTATATAACTGTACATTTTTCGGTTAGAACATGCGCCATTTAAATTATTTCTCGTATTATACTAGTAACCATAAGTGTCATATCTGAAACATTTTCCGTTTCTTCAGTATTACGAATTCTACTCTAAATCCCTTCTTTTCCGCTGGGACGACTTTGCGTAATCAAATTTTTAAACTTTAATACTTCCAGCCGGCTTTTATGTTAAACAATCTCCATTCATCTCTCCCTAATGTCGACTAAGAAATATGGTATACGCTCTCTTCTCCACATCATTCAGCCCCGCCCTATTTCTACGCTGGCAAAAGTTACGAACATTTTATTCCTATTATTCACTTTGGTATTCACTCAACGGTTGATTTAATACTCACAGACGTTTTAGGTTATATAAAAATAATGTTTTCATTATTCTCTAAGATGTTTACTAGATTTCTGAAAATGGATTTTATCACGTTTTAGGATTTGTTTTCCTCATATAAATCCTTTTTACATAGATACACGTTTTAATAAGGTAGATAGACATATCGTTACAAGCGATATTCAATATATTATATTTGAATATTTCAAGATGTTTTATATGTCTAAATTTTTAAAAGCCTATACGGTATACGGAAAAATCTAATATTTTAGATCTGTCATTATCTTTTAGATCAGTAAAAATGCTTCAATAATCTTCAACAGTAACAATAATTTTCAATAACGTTAGGAAAAACAAACAAAAAGTTAAGGAAAAACTGAAATTTTTACGCAAAACCAATTTTCGAAAAAAATCGATTTGTATTTTATTGTAACTCTAATAAAAATAACTATAGATGCATGCAATTTTGACCAAATGTTTATATTATGAATTTATATACACCATAAAATTTTTGAAATATTGCGATTTTTTAAAGTTATTTATAGGCACTTGAAAATTTAGAGTTTTATTAGTTTTTTTTAAATTATTGTCGATAAAAGGTTTAATGAAAGTTCAATGTGCTGGTTGTACTCTTTAATGGTTGTTTATTTTCAAAAATGTAACAGAAATTAAAAATTGATATTTTATTGAATCTAGGTACCTTCTTTATATTATCCTGGAAATAATATAAAGTACTTACTACATTATAAAATCAATAAAAATCATCTCAGCACTTATCTCTTTAGTTTATGTATATGTATAAATATTGTTAAATTATGTACTAACTCAATGGTTTACAAGTTGTTTAATTATAAAATAAGATAAAAAATAAATGCAGAAGATGTTATACCTGAAGTTATTATTTAAGGATATAATATACAACTCTGCATAGTTGGATTAAAATAATTGCAAAAGAAGATTAATAATTCGTTAGTAATTATTTTTTTATATTAATTATCATGACATCAGAATTAAACTTTAAAGAACTATAACATACATGATTACGGTTCTTTAATCATCTTAATTTATACACCACAAAATGTATTGTCTGTGAATTAGTGAAAACCTCTGTTGCCTATTATAGGTGTGCAAACAAACATAATATTATATACACATAATAATCTAGAGTGGCTTTTGCCAAAAATTTAAAACTTTTGTTTCCTTTTGAATTTGTATTTTTTTGTTGCACATAATAAACAATATACATTTTTTTTATACTTGAACCATTGTTTTAACATATTTTATATATATTATGAACACCAAATTTAATGTAAATTAAATTATAAACCAACGTATACCTAACTGAATTAGTTGTTTGAAAATTTAAAACTGAATACTTTCAAAAATATAATATATTTTACATATAACATATTCGATATAGATATATTATATAGTGCCTTATCATATTTTCATATGTCATTGAAAATGACAAAATTTTTGAAATTTACAAACTTTTGTCATTTTAAATGTTGTATTACCCCAGACATGGTAATTCTATAAATTATATTAAATTTAAGCTTGATTTTTTTATATAATTTGATTGATTTTTTTTTATTCCAGGTTTAGTGATAATTAAAAAATGACCCATGTTTTTGGATAAAAGATGTATTGTACTGATATTAGAACTTAAAGCATTGCTTATACATATAGGATAACTGGTCTCGTCATATTTAAAGTCTTCTAACAACGAGGGGATTATATTTTGAGGTTTAGCTAGTTATTTAAATTTTGTTTCATTCACAAGCCATTTTGTTATATAGGTAGTAACACTAGTAAGAAGTTATCACATTAATAATAATATAATGATTGACTTCCTTTTTTCAATAAAAAAATTGAAAAACTATTAAATTGAATAAATTTTTCTGACGGACGTCTTAAAAAATGCCATTATTTTTATGTTTATAATTTATTCATTTTATTCGCAAGCTAATTGTTTTGTATATTATCCAAACGAGTATTTGCATTCTAATAACATTAATGTTAAAATAATTATCAAGTTTTGCGAATAGTTTTTTAATAACATACCATCATCATTGTTGGGTACCTACGCTATATACTTCTATACATATTATACTGTAATTTATTATCATTAAATAGTTTATTATTATCTAAACGATTTTAAAAGTTCTAAAAAAACAATTTTGCACTAAAGTATGTGATATATCCATATATATATAACTACACGACCAATAGTTTAATATCTAAGATGAATTCTTTAGGAGGAATGCAGCTAAAATGGTTAATTAAACTCCGTATTCTGTACATAATACTACAGACAAAATAATTAATTACATTTTAGTCAAGTAGTTCAGGACTTTACACAAAATATTGTATTGACTACTTAAATAAGACTAATACGAAAGACAATCAAGTATTATAAGACCATCAATTTTTGATCCGTGCAGGTATTTACTTAAAATTATCATATTATATTATGTCATTTAAGGGGATAAGAAGTTTTTTAGTAGATTTTTTTTTTATTTTGGTTATTCAGTGATTTGGTAATTTTTTTCGTAAATACTTTGGTTATACATTTTTTGGCTGGAAACCAATAATATTTCACAATATTTCTAATAATAAACCGAGATAGTTGACGAGAAGTTCGGAAAAAGTTTATTTGTGGTGTTAATTAAAAAAATATATTTTCATTCTGTACTTTTCGAGGGGGGGGGGGTGGGCTAGCAAGTGTATACGTTTAAAATTTGCTGTAAAAGCATAGTCTCTATTTAACGGCGACGGTTGGAAAACGCATTGTACATTAGTGGATTTTATATTAAACTGTGTCTTGCTCTATATGAAAATCAAATTAAAATTATTTCAGTTACTGATCAAATGAAATGACCAGTTCAGCTGTAATCATCGTATGGATTATCGAAAGTTGCGATAAGTCTAGCTTGTAACTTACCATTAACTTTTCTATTAGTTCGTTACCAGCCTGGATGCACATAATTAACCATGACTAGATAACTGCAGAAGCGTTTAGCAGTGACCAGTCAGGCGACAAGCCACCGACAGTTGCGTAAACTTACAATATTATACTTCCATTGTGCTTCGTAATAATAATATACGTACACACTTGATCCCACGGGAATTACAAAAACGCATATTGTAGGACGACTATAATTCCGTGTGCGTACGCGCGCACAATATAATATTATAATATTATTATTATTGCGACGGTCGTATACGGCTATACATATATCTATGGACTAAAATATAATAGTAGGTACTTGGATGCTGCCACGAAGGTAAACATTAAACGCGCGGTGAGCCCACCCACGCCACCCTGCCTTACACCAACAACCCCACCCACCCTAACGTGCTATACATAGAGGTACATATCATTACGCACCCACATACAGGGTGGGTCGTGGCGTTTTCTTCTTATTTTCCTTGCTCCGTGTCGCGCGTTTCTATTATAATTTGATGCAAGCCATCTGCACAGGCTGTCGCGGGGACAAAACCACCATGTCTGCACCTGCATGTAGTACAATGTTTGCCCGAAATGATATAATCGCGGAGACTTGACAGTCTTACGTTTACTAAATATAATATTATTGTAAATATCCAATCGTAACTGTATAATATTATAATATCATAATATTATCATGGATATTAGGTACCTACATATATTTTGTAGTAACTATTATTAGTATTATCAATCCGTAAATAATTATAACTGTTAAAGCTCGACCGCGCTGTAAAAACGATAACAATAATAATAATAACAATATTACAAAGGCGGTGGCGGCGAGAGTAGTTCATTCGGCCGGACGAGGGCGGCGGCGGCGGCCGTTGTTTGCCGGGCGCGACTTATAATCCGAGCGGGGCGCAAACCCGGGCGGCGGTTTTTCGGAGGAGGGCGACAACCCGGCAGCGCGCGGCACCCGTCGGTCGGCTCCTGCGCGCGACGGTCGATAATGTTCCGCTATGCGTGCAATACAACACACACACACAGCTTCGTTTTCTCTCTCTCTCTCAGTCACTCCCACAAAAACACATACGTACACGCAACCTCTCTCTCTCACTCCCTCTCTCATTCACTCCGTTTTTACTCTCTTCGTCGCAGGCTAGGTTATCTTTTACTCGTTTCGCCCCAAAATCCGCTCCCCCCCCCCTCACGCTGAGATAAACCGATAAAAACGAAACCGCCCGATCGTCGCGTCTCACCCCGCCGACGAAATACGCGCGCAACACACGTGCACGCGCGCATAATAATATTTAATATTACATCGTGTCCTGATATTACACGCGAACGACAGTGTTTCCAGATTATATATTTTTATCGTAGGTAGGTACGCGCGGCACGAAGCGCTATAGTCGAGACGGAGGACGGGCGTTTTCCGTTTAATCTCGCGCCGCGGAAAAAGCACCGAAACAGACACCGCTCGCGGTTCCGTCTTGTTTGCGATTCGCCGCCCCGTCGCTCTTTGCGCCACCGCAGCCACCGCTCGAATTTCGTGCATGTCGATATCCCGGGCGGCCTCTGCGAGTTTCCACGTGCAGACTTATTTGTCTTAACCACTGTCGCCGAGCTCCGAGCGGGGTCCGAACGTATCACCATCCTCGGACACCTCCCCGAGACGTTACCCACGCGTTTTTTGGTTTTAATTCATGTTGCTCCGCCGCATATTTTAATATCATAGAATACGAGGAACATGATATCTACGGCCATATACACCCACCGCACGCATCCCCTCCCGACAAGTATGATTTCAAGGTTCCGTTCGTATTATTATTATTTGCACGCGAAACACTCTTCGATTATTATTGTCAGGTACATTCGATAAATAATAACAGATAATATTATGTTTTATTGTGGACTTATGGAGACTAGACGAGGTAGTTCTACGATAATTTTGTGGTGACATTTTGGTAAAACTGATTGGGTAAACGTGGACATAAAGTTTCATACATGTGAAATGTATAATATATAATATTATAATATCATAGTATTTACTACACTACAATAGTATTTCCACCAATCGAGCGAATACAATACAATGTTGTTGAAGATTACGTAACAAATTACTATATAGGTCAAAAGTATTCTTCGTTAATATTTATATAATATATAATATATACATATAGTGTATTGTCTACGAACTATGATAACCTCAATTTTGTTTAATCTAACTTTAAATTGGGTGTTGAAAAATTTCCCGAAGTATAATACATCATATTATTATATACTAATCTACCAATCTATTACCTAGTACCTAGTTACCTTATAAGCTCACTGATTATAATATCCACACAAATCTCGGTATTATCACAAACAATAGAAACAGCTTCATGTTTTTAATCGAGTAATAATGAAATAATTTGAATTATGAATCATTTTATAATTGTGTAAAACGTATAAGTAATAAATATACCAGACACCTACTTTAATATTAGACACGTTTATTCTATTAATATGATGATTGAATTTATGATATAGGTTATTTGATAATAGATGCCCATTGCCCTTATATATTGAAAATATCTAACACAGAGCACGTGGCACTGAATTCGATTGACTAACTGAACAAAGCAGAGCTTAAAGTATGATAGCTAGGGACTTGCAAATTCGACAGTACTTTCGCATAAGGATGCACTAAAAAAAGATTTTCACACAAGGATTTTGTATGGAAATCGAAATTTTTTTATTGTTTATAAATGGATGCTATTGGTTGCTGATTTTGATAACAATTTCAAAGTGTTCTCAGATTTTAGAAAGTAGTGTGAACCACGATCAAAAATATATTAAGTGCTATATCCAATTAACCACCGACGAATTGTTCATTTTGGTTGAATTAGTTCACAAATCTTGGTACACCGACTTCGTTTTTTCTGTGATGTGAGGTGCCAACACTATCAAAATTTAAGAAGGTTATAACTTATATTATTATAGTTTAAAATATAAAATATATAGGTAATAGTTTACGAACGATTTGTTTTTCTATTTAATTGAAAAAAAAAACAGCTGACGTTTTTGAGATCGACTATAAAATTTAAGACTTAGGTCATTAACTTGTTATATTATATTATTTCTATTCGCATGCAAGGACCGCGCAGGAGGGTGTTATATTATAATAATATCGCATTGTCGCAAACACAATAATAATATAACCCCTTATAGTTTTGACCTAGATAAGCACGCCGCACCCGCTCGCCGCCGCTCGACCCTCCCGAGCACGCCGTTGGTCTATGCACCTCCCCCGCAGCCCTTAGGGTGCCGTTTAGTTGTATGTACACCTTTAGTCGCCGAAGCCGCGAGCGTGTTTACCATGTTTCGGCGGCGGCGATGCCCCCACAAAGTGTACGCATGCACACGCAGTATATACACACCGCGAACCCCTTTGCGCGATTACACGTACTATACACGAGTGTATTATATTGCTTACTTACGACAAATACATATCATATATATATATACATGCGTTCCTACACGCGTAACACGTATATGGGGGTACAAACGCTTGTCCGACTAATTGATCGGGTTTGACCAGGTGACGCGGCGGCTCTAATAGAATCTACGCCCATACCAATGTAATATACATAAATAGGTTTCGTACTTGTTTGCGTGTGTATTACACCGCGTGTAACGTCTGTGTGCACCCCGTAATGTCCGCCCCCTTACGACCTGCGTCTACCGCCCTTCGTCATGCTGTTGCGTACATCACACGAGCATATACCGACTGTGCCACCCCTATTGCCGATTTATTAGACAGGTATGTAATATATGGCTATTAGAGCCGCGCGTTTCGTCGAAGAGAAAATATGCCGAAAAAAACAAATCGAACACCGCGAATATATTACGTGTATAGGTACTGCCGCAATCGTCCCGTTTTATCGACATCGCGGAAGCTCGGTGCCCTGCTTTCTCACGATACTCCATTATTATTACATTTACATATTATCATATTATTATTATTATTATTATGCGCATTGTGATGGTTGAGTCGATATCGTATTATAACGTGTTTCAGGCGAGGTGACAGGAGGCGTTATCCTGAAGGAATAGCCGCTCTGTATAGTACGCGGATACAGAATATGAGAATCGTTTAAACGTCCATTTATTTATCCACGCCGTTTCGGGTTTAAATTAGTTTCTCTTCAAAATAGATGCATAATTGTATACATTACCCATCATTATTCATGTTATATTATAATGTTCATCGATAGGATACTGATCGGTGTCAGGAAATCATTTTCGTCAGTATGCATTCTGAACATATTATATAATATTATATAGGTATACACGCATATGTGTAGGTATTAAGTACCCTAAAACGACTACTTATTATTATTGTTATCAATATGAAATATTACATTAATTTCGAGAATATTATATTATTAATTAAAATAAGCGTAAAAGCATTAAAATGGTGTTTACGTATATTATGGTAATTACTAATTGGTAGACATATTGGTATATATTATAATACATATAATAATATATCGGTACATCATATTTTTTTATAATATATGCGTTTATGAACGCCGGCCGAGTTTATGAAGGTATCTTATAATATAATTTCAGTACACACGTAAAACTGATATATTATTATTAATATTTTTTCAGAGTATTTCGTATCGAGGTTTAGGGCGGCCTCCCCTTTCTTATAATACAGTTTTGATTTATAGTTGACACTTTAAAAACAAAGTTTACCTGCGTAATATTATAATATAGGTATGATAATTATGTAAATTTCTCGCTTAACGACTGTCTGTTTTAATACCTACGTGCATGTATACATATTATACATACTATTATTATAGAACAGATATTAAAACATTTTCGTATTAAAATAATCTTTTTAATGAAGATTTTTCATTCCGGTTGAATTAATTAAAAATCAATAAAATATGATATATTATATAATATTTACGCCATTGGCGGTGATGACAATATTTTGAGATTTATGGATTTGTTTGGTTGATTATGTTTCCTTTTCTACCCTACTATTCCAATATAATATAATATTATGTACACTGTAATAATATAGTCTTTCTCTGCGGCGTTCAATCTCATCGCATACACACGCCATGAACAAAATAACACTACTACCACTATAATATGTTAAGTTTTCTATATGTTCTTAGTTTGGATTTTTTTTTTTTATACCAACGTGACGTTCTATCCCTTTTTATCATCTAAGAGCTTTGGCTGTGTTACTCTTCGTTTAATGTTTCATTAACACTTTCTCTTTGATATTATCCCTTGTATCTTTGCTCTTGGCCGTGATAATCAGCTAGCTTCATTATTCATATTTTACATTGTGTAATGTACATAATATACACGCACTGATAATAATTACGCAAATAACTATCAATAAGACTGTCAAAAAGCAACATAGATTTTTAATGAAAATATGTTTGACTACAATGGTATTTAACCTACTTATTTCAGCATTTAATAGTTCTGTAGGTATCATAATAATTTTAATTTACTCACCTACTTGTGTAGGTACCTAATTATATTTTTTCATTTGTCACATAACTCAATATTTTTAGAATTTTAGGAATACCTGTTATTTTATTGTTTTATTTTCTTTTCTTTTTCTTCCAAAGATGTTGAACGTTTTGAATTCCTCAATGTCTTCAATATTATTATATTATTTATTAAAAATGATTACCTACAACAAAACTATTTCAATTATTAAAAATAAGAAATGATGAGTAATTTATTTACTTTTATTAAATATTATTCTCGAATACCTACCAACAGCAGAATATTATAAGTGCATTAAATTTAATTTGACTATTTACATGAAACATAAAATAACTAAATTTCTATACAAATAATCCATCTTTAAAAACAGTATTCTAAATTGCACATTATTCAAACTTCAAAGTGTTTTGAATATTTTAATGTTACATTTGAAGATTAAATATTTAAATATGTTCAGCGCATGTCACACAGTAAGCTAAAAAACGCTGGTTATATAGTAACATTATAGAAATAAGTACAATTTAGAAAAAAAAATAACCGTAAGAAAAAAGTGTATAATATTCTATTAGAAAACCGTTTAGGTGTACCTATTGTATCTTTGTTATAGGTATTACTTTCAAATTACATCGTTTATGATTAATGCTTTTATCAGAAGAAATAAATAAAGTTTAGAATAAACATACTATTTTATATTATAAAACACACATCATTATTAAATTACGTTATTTTTTAAAAATATTTTTACAATAATAGCTTAGAAACTTTATTTTAGAAAGGTTTATTTCATACTATATATTTATATGTAGTAATTTGTAGTAATATGTCTACGGCGTAGTGCATAATATGTGCTGCGGTGTTTCATCTCGTCCGTGCACCATTTTCGTTTGATAATACAGAGATTGGATTTTCATTTTTGTCGTTTCAATAAGTCTCGAAATAGTTCGGTCTATCGTGCGTCATGTCGTACGCCCGCAGATATAACATACCTAATGTATAATATTATAAAAACGTTCTACCGTCAACCGATCGATACATAATAGTATATAGTCGACCGAAACGCTTCAATGCATACTATTCTGATTTCTGACCCGGTAAAATACATATAATTTGAAAATTGACGTATATAGACATAATATATAGTTATATATTGTCTAATAATGTATACATGGAAACGTGATAATATTGAACAACATATTCGTCTAACAACTCATTAAATTATAACTTATGTAAGTTTCCCGACAGAGTCCCGCCGCCGTGTAATATCGTTTAACCACCAGCTTTCGCCGTTTCATTATTCCCCGTCCATTAGTTTTGTTCCCCTCCTTATTTCCATTTTTTCACATCATCATCGGCGATTAAATTCTTCGACAGACTTTATTGTAATATGCAAATAAAAGATCATTTATACGGCCATTTTTTCGCTGGTATATCTATGGTGAAGTCCACATTCTTCCTGTTCGATAGGTTAGGAAAATATGCATTTTTGTTTGAGCGTTTTGGATTCCATTACTCGGCTGCAAGTTTTGAAAAAAATAATCACTGAGCTTACATTCACGGAGCTACTCTAAATATGTTTCCAGCATATGAGAATTAATTATAATATATATTTATCACATAGGTCGAAAAATCATTATAAATTGTATCTTGCTCGCCATATTATATAAAATGTAAAAAAACGATCACCACCGGTGGTTTTCTCACAAGTTTTTCGATTGTTTAATTCTTCACGCAAACACACATACATATTATATATTGTATCAAATATATTCCTCTCGATTTATTTAAACGTTAAAATACGACATACGTTTAACATTACAGAATATTAGTTAGATTTGCTTAACACAGCTTTAGTAAACATTGTAATTTAGGTATGATCGTTAAACATAATATTTGTCTGTGAAGTATATTATGCATGTGTGTGTTGCGCAACATTTGATTTGGATACGAAATGCGTTAATATAATTAAACGCAAAGTTTCGTGTTAAATTTATCAAATATGACGAATCCTGATGGCCACGCGCCATACTGCACAATATGTTAATTTAATATTCGATTTACGCCGTTCGTGGCCTAGACACACATATTTATGTATAATTGCAGGACCAATACTTTATAAACGTGTGTAATATATATCATATATATATATATATATATATTTCTAAATACTCTGAACTCGGCCGTAGGCACACGTATTTTGTCCATCATTACACGATTTTCTTCGGACCGAAAAAAAAAAAAAAAACGTGCTCGGCTTGTACTTACGTATAATACGTATATAGTGCCTATGTACTGCCTAGTGTAGCCTAGGATTACCTATATATATACAAATATTATATATATATACATATACAGCGTATCTCGTAGTAATATTTTCGTGAGGTCAGTGGCTCCGAGAAAGGTATTTTTCTCTATTACAAAAAACAAAATTACATTGCTTTTTAGCTCTTCGACGAATGGAAATAAAGATCATTATCCTAGCGTACCTGCAGCACACACACACACACACACACACACACACACACACACACATTTAGCTACGAGATATATACGCCCCGGTGAGGAATGAATAATTGTTTTCGTTTCGTTGTTACAGAAAACCGCTACACCGCGGTTGATAATAATTATTATTCGCCGTATACGCACGGTTTGCATATTATATACTGTCTTGTATAATATTCCTATACTGCAATACGATATTTGAATAAATGTATAATGATATCATATGACTAAAACACTATACTGACAAAACGAGAAAATTAGACAATATTTTTTATAAGCCTGTTTATAGATATCTGGTATATATGTTATAAAATGTACCACTGAAAAACGAACCAAGGACTGACAATTGCTGTGCGCGTATGTGTGTTTTGAAATGCCTCAACCATATAATATATATAATATGTAGGTTTAATGTAAAACGATTCGTATTTGTCATTCGCACAAACCGATTCGGTGTCGACGTCAGAGTGCATGCACCGCGGGTCTAGGTGTTCATACCGTAAGTGTGTCAAGTAACAATTAGGAGACGAATGCATATAATATATAATGGTAATGTCTTTACCGACGATTGAATTCAACCAAAAAAAAAAAAAAAACTAATGCTTTTACATTGTATTATGTATCATATAGGAGATATATTATATATGTACGTGATATATATTATACGACTTTTTTTAAAGTTTTTTTAGTATTATGAAAATTATACGCACAAAAAAATAATGTCGTTTGAATAGAAAGAATACTATTATTATTTTTTCGACGCGTTTAATATAACAATAAGTCATTTTTTGTAACTCCATATTATATTATATGTTTTATAATGTTATCATCTTTATTGTGACACATTTGCTTAAAATAAATTATATTTCATGAATCGTAACACGCATTTTTAGGTGGTTTGTTTAAAAAAATAATATACTATTGTTATTAATTTATTATTATACTTTTGTAAAACGTATACAACGATATAACATAATATCATATATTAATCACCGAGTGTATACCACCTGCATATTATTTAAACGAAAATTATTTTTCGTATAAATCTCGAAAATGTTATACGGAAAAAATATATAATAATCCTGTGGTGCAGTTATGTGCCTCCGACCCCGTGGTATCAGACATACGGCCGTGATGCTGGTCGAGGACCCAAGCCAGGAATATTTTGTGTCTACATAATATTTATTTAGCGGGTCTCAACATTTTTTTTATGAAATTGGTGTTCCGCAAAACTAAATAGGTTTGGTACCACTGGTGAGGGGATGACATATTAATATGCCTTACATAATAATGGCATATAATGATCATATAATATATCGTCAACAATATCGCAAACAGAGGAGATGATGATTAAAATCGGTGTACACCAATACGAATAGCGTAGGTGCCTATAGGTACTTAGTATATTGACATTTAATATTATATTCAAATGTTATATAGGTAGGTGAATAAATTGCAAGTGTCACGAAAAAATAAACACTTGTTAATTCCGCCCACTACTCTTAACTGCTCTATTATCGGCTTCGTATCGTATAATCCTCGAATCTGATGTATTTGTACAATCGTAGGTGGTTATATATATTAATATGAGATAACATGAGACGTATAATATAATATTTTATGTATAGGTTATACACGTAATATACAGTACCTGCGTTGTCGTGTATATAATGCAGTCATTTCTGAGCTCTTATATATAGTTGTTCAAAAAGGTGTGTGTGTAGTCCTCGAACTTATAAGTCATATTATTACATTTATATATATATATATGTATGTATAAATATAGTCGCATCTTGTGTAAAAGCTTTTGTGGATCGAATTAACGTTGTTGCCACTTTTAGAAATGTGTTTGCGCGACGACGAATGCAAATATCCGTACATACTCGTGTACATTATATACGTGCATAGACGAACGTGACTCACTATAATATTTTATATATAACACTAGCTGATGTACTGGGCTTTGCTCGAGTGATAAATATTTATTTACAAATATTTACAAATGTCCTTATATTATTATAAGACCTCACTATGATAATCCTCATTGAGAGTTTTATTTTCTAGCGTATAAACGTATAAATGATCAGTCTTCTATAGGCACTCTAGGTTGAAAAAAGGCAATGTAGTGACACTTGTATAGTGTTGCTGGTAGGGAGGGGGGTTATTCAAAAATTCTGCGAATAAAAATTGGAAAAATATTCAATTGTCTCGTCGAATAACTGGAATATAAAAACGCCTGTTCTTTTATATACCTTCATATTTAAGGAAAATTATCCGTGTGATATTTCTAAGAACAAACGATTCTGCGATTATGACGTTTACATGGACGGGAAATAAACCGATAATATAATATCATATTGCAACGATGATTGGTGATTAACCGTAAAAGAAAGTTTTTTTGTTGAAGATAAACTATTTCTCGTATAGGTCTATCATATATACGTACAATCGTACATATAAAGCAGGAATCGATGAGATAAAAAACCACACATATTTGGTTTAATTTTGAAGACCCGTTTAGATCATATGTATTATGTATTATGTATTATGTGATATTTCCACCTTTTTATATAAAATCTAATTCGAGGTATAACAATGATAATATTTAAAGCCACTACCTACATTTGATATAGCATCTTATTGATTGAGCATGTAGATACACTGTTCTTAAAATATTTTATCAGATATTATGGGTTAGATCCTGAATCAAATTTTGTAAAAAGTTTATATTAACTAAATAATTTAATTTAAATGTATATTCTACAATCAATAGGTATAGGTAGTCGTTATACCTATTTACACATATAATTTAACAAATGCAATTAATACTGATTAATAATTATTGATAGTAATCACTTATTTGACGAAGTGCACTAAATGGGGTCAATCGTAGAGCGAACGTTTTTAATTCTTTTTTAACGCATCAACTGCATGGTTAAAAGCCTGTTTTCTTATTTTAGGGGGTACGGGGTTCGGAAACTGTGGTACTATGTGTGGCGAGGGTTAGTCACTAAAACCCGGGTCACCCATTAGAAAATTAGTGACACTGGCTGATGCTCGGCCTTAGAAGACGTTTGTGACTGAGGCCAACCACCGTGCCACACCAGACCACTAATGATTATAATATGTGTAAATTGTATATTATAACGCATAGCCGCAAAGGTTTGGAAAATCTAAGTAAGCAATTGGTATGATAGTCTTTTAGTTGTATAATAATATGTAAAAATAATATATCCAATGGGGGTACAATATTGTTTGATAACTGAAATAACCTCAAAAAAAATGAACAAACGAATAATTAAATATTAGACATAAATTAACAATTTTTTAAACACGAGTTCTAACTAAACTGATCCAAACGTACTTTGCTTTACATGTTATGATTGTTGGTTAATATAGATCGTTAATAATTTTAATTAATATATAAATCGTATACCTATTATCTGGTAGTTTTTAATTGCATCTTTATTAGAATCGTCATCGTATCGTTGGCTCGTCACAGACACAATGCGGCTTGTGCCGTCCGTATACAGTCATTATTTTTCACACATAATGATGTCTGTGTAATAATAATGACATAATTATATTTTATACCTAGTCAAGCGAACCAACAAATCCCATGTCGTCTGCAGGTATCCTTTGTCGCGTGCGAAACGTTTCCATTGACGATCTCCGAACGCGACAGTAAATATATAAACATTAAACATATTATATACATAATGTACCTATACTTATTTTTAAAATATGTATAAATAACAATTAAACAGAAGACAATCAAATTTTGGAAGACAGATAGACACTACAAACAGACACAGTTAGCAGAGTGAAATAGAGAGACAGAGAAAAGTTAAATAAATAACGTTCACAGGTGTGTGTGGGGCGTTGAGAAAAAAGGTAACTATTCCATTAATTTTTGTTCGGACGCGCCCGCCCTTCGAAATAAATTTCTTTTCCGTTTGTGTGTGTGGGTGTACTGTAATAATAATACAGCCACCCTGTTCGGGAAACATTCGTACAAAAGCGACGCGTGTTCAAGTCGTATATGTTTTGTCTGGTATGTTTTTCTTCGTTGTATTGTTTCCTCGTCGCCTATATGTATATAAGTTGACTATTTCACATAAGTACGTCAGATCATACATCTCACTAACAACAGTTTACCGCATATGGGTGTACATAATTATACTGCTATACCGGAAATATTTGTTTAATTTCTATAACCAGTAGGGGGGGGGGCAACATAATATAGGCCTTTCATTTCTTCAGCAGCCATTGTCGTTTCAGCTGTTGAGATCACATTATTTTCTCGCCACGTACTTATTATATTACTTTAGAATTAAGACTGTACTATTAATCAAATTTTGTTTTATTAAAAAAATGATCATCTCTATATATTTTAGTACAGCTGATACAAATATACCGTGAAACTTCCATACTATGAATTCTCATGGGGCATTAAATACAATTTGTACTATAGAGAATTTGGTTAAATAGAACTGAAGAAATTTGGGTCTATTTTGGTTTGATTCTCAATAATATTTCGCTAAGCGGAAAATGTGGTTCAACGGAAGTTCGTTATACGGAAGTTTCACTGTAGGTATATATGTTTGTCGGAGGTTCTTTGATCGGTCTGGTCCGTCGCACGTGGTGCGTAAATAATCGTTTGACGATTCGTATTATGTACCTATAAAAGTCAAGTATTGAGCCCAGCATAAATACATGTGTTTGATTTTCTGCATGCGATAGGTACTAGATAGGTAGTAAGTAGTACAGCAGGTATTTGTGTCTTTTTCTTTTCTATTTGTCTTTGTTATCATTCAACACATTCAATATGAACAATTTGGACTAGAATTTATATATTTTTTAACTTTGACAACGTAAGATGATGGTAAACTTGAAAGCTGTTTAAAAACTTCGATATAAAATATGTACATGTATATCAATACAATACGAATGCGTCCAATAAATAATATTATTAGAATAAAACCATGTGTCCTGACTACCTGATTTTAAATGATTATGTAAATAAATATTACCAAACATTCTGCATTCTAAAAACGTATCGATAAAATAAGTAATAACCGATTTATAGGAATATGACGAATTCTACACATATTGTCTTTTATACTCAGTGAAACACCTTTTAGCAAGAGGCACGTAAAATATATTGAAAGTTAAATTTATAGGAATTCCAGCTAAAAAAAAACTAATGAATAAAGGTTAAAATAAATATAATTATTATTTATTATATTTTGGGATTTTATATCTATTATAATCATTTTTACGTATCCATTCAACTTTATTATGTATGGTCATTGGCGCAAAGGGAATCTATAGTAAATTACTACCTAAGTAAATAGTAAAAATGTAAACAATTTCTATTACTTGTTTTGGTTATTGATCTCAGAACTGAATTTCATATGCGTGGTCGTGGATATAAAACTGTTATTATTTCATAATTTGCACTTTATCGTTGTCACTGACACTGATCGTCCATCAGCTTAAATACTTCTTGGATGGTTAGGTATTATTTTTATATACGAGAGTAATTCATCGGAAAATTGAGGATTTAAATAAAGGAAATACCAACATTTTATGTAATTAAAGATCTCCAAAAAATTTTAATTAACTCAAAGTGAAGCGAGAGATTACTTTATGAAAATCGAAATAGTGTAAGTCGTAATAATAAGAAAGCATCAAATATAATGTTTCAGCTTGTGTAGTAAGTCGGTTGGAACTTTGTAAGCTGCGGTTTTAACGTTAAAAGACAATTTTTATGGTATACTTAATTGTTAATTTTATACTGACACTTTGGTCCGAAATAATCGATTTAAATTTTTAATTCGACACGCAGATACTGCAACATTTTGCCCCATTCAGCTCGATGTAGACAATAGACAATAGACATTAGACATACACACGGTTATTATTCTTTATGACCGGAATAGGATGTATTATACTCGTCTGTATATGGTTTTGGAAGTTCATAAAACCTTTCCCAACGATTTGACGGGGGTCAGGGTTGAAGTGATGGATATAATATGGATAATAATATAATACCCGTTATCTGTTAAAATTCGGCCACAAAACGCGTGTGGGCATGCTTCGTCTTCGACAAAAGATGCGGCCATACCTGCGCAACCGTCTTCGCCTTGGACGCTATAACCCCGCTGCTGTACACAAATCGAGCCCACCCACGTCCTATTTTAATAATATATTTTTTTTTAATAAGATAACAAACTTTTTTTTCATAGTGTACGTCGACGACGAAAACGACCATTAGACCAGAACGGCCTTAACAGTTTTAAAGTCTCTACCACACATCACTACGTTGGCGTGTCGTGGAGACGTTATATAAGTATATAATAGTTTATAACATACAATATAGTATGTACCTGTCTAGGAAATGCATTCATGATATATTTTAATATTATGTATATTTATTTATAATATGTTTCTACACTTTTATTACTGACGTGATGTTTAAAATGTAGAAAAAAAATACAATAACAACACATAATACACCAACTGGTTACAGTAAAATAATTTTAGTTTCTCCATGATATAATACAACGTATTATGTTATATAGTATCGCTTTTAAGATTGACATTTTCATTCTATACTTTTGTGGGTAAAATTAACCATTACCTATCTTTTCAATGGTTGATCTAATATAAAACGTTGATATGCATATAAGTGGTGCAATGAAATCTGTTTTCTGCTTTTATAGTATTTTACTATGTTTTCTATTTTTTATTTAACATTAATTTATAATATATACCTATATTTGTATGTTTAATATTTATGTATAATATGAATATTGATTGATTTTTAACTCGTTTTCATCGAATTGGAGTAAAAAGTTTTCTTTCAAATTTATTCGTGGCGATTTGATATGTGCAGTTATACAAATTGAATACAGATTTCACAACATTTGTTGAATATAATAGGGTAAGCTCTCATCGTGAATTCAATAAATGGTTTGAGAATGTCATTTCTAAAAAAAATAAATGTTCATATTTTTATATACATAATAATGTAGGTACCTAATTATGTAGTGATTAAAGTCTTTAAAATCGTTAACATCACATATTATGTATAAGGTTTATACACCACCAACAGATGTGATTTTGCTTCTGACGAACTTATGCTTTTTAAAAATGTCAAACGAATCGGTTGCATCATTAAAAAAAACAAGTGTATACCTACCTACATTAAAATAATGATAATTAAATTAAAAACCAGGTGGGAGGCCTTTTTAATTTGTAAAAATAATCAACCCAAAGTTTCGTTTATTTTTTTTTCTTTCTTTCTGCATGAACATTATGGGAAAACCGGAGGTTTTAATTCAGTAGACGAAAAAAACCTTTGCAGTAATTACATTACGGGTAAAACAAAATGCGAGTGGACCTACTGTGGTGTTATGTAATATATTTATGTGTGTGGTATCATAATTTTTTCTCCATTCTTTTTCTGTTCCCTTTGAATTAACTGACTTAATTGATGCCCCGACGTTCCCAAATGTGTGAGTGTGAGTTGAAAGGTGTGTGTGCGCGGGCGCGCGTTTGTCTATAATATATTAGATGTATAATATAATATATAATATTATATTTTTCACGTTTTTTTTTTCCTTTTCCCGTTGTTTTGTTTTTAAAATGAGTATAATAGACATATATAATACATGCTTTCTATAGCTCTTTTCTCTTCCCGTTTGCATCCATCATCGCGCTCGCACTCAAAATTACCAAGTCCTTCAAAATTTCCTCGACCACGGGATGGTACGATTGAAATATAAAAAAAAAGCTCTCAAGGTTGACGTGAACAAACCTCAGCATACACCTACCGGTGCCTTAGATACATTATTATAACCCTATTTATTATATTTTATATTGTAATAATATTTTGTGAGGCTAAAGATTAAAATACCTACGCATCGACTTGTCGCATTTACGATGTAGGAACATTGTTTCCACGCGTATTTATTATTAATTTACTTCGTTAAATTTGTATACCTATTACTTAAATATGATTTATACTAGCTATATATTAAAGACCAGTAGAAAACTATGGACAAAGCAAAAATTATCATTTATGTGCGATCGCCGATTATAGTTACTAATTACAATATATTATTGGTAAAGTAATATAATTTATCGTATTAAAACAGTAAAACATACCCTGTGAATTGTGATACATAATATAAATGTTTTTTGCGATGTTTTAACTATGATCGATAAGTTTCCTAAAAATAGGTTACATAATATTGTCTTATATATAGTATAGACAGGTAAAGATAAACGATTCCACATACTTTCTGGTTTTTAATTAAATTTAAGTTTGATTGTAGTATAGTTTAGACAACTCCTACCACTTGCGTTCAATAAAAATGCAACAACAATATTTAAATCAAATCTAATACATGTTTAGACATTTTTTAATAAGAATTTATCCTTTTAATATACATCAATAATGCAAAATTATATTGTTTAATAAATATTGTTATTAGTGTTTTATATCCTAGTAGATAGTTTCTCACACTCGAGGAAAGCAGTGATTTATTTTGATGATAAGTCTTACAGTGTTGTGATTTAAGATTAACACTTAATTGAATGAGAACTTTATATAAAACGTATTAAGCAAAACTGATGAATAAACTGACATCAAGATATATGAAATGTATGGTGTGTTATGAAAATGGCATATTTTTTATTTGCAATATAATTATATTTTACACTGAAAGATCAAATATATATAAATTTAGACTTTCTATAATATTAATTGCTCCTCTATTACTACTTTAGGTATTGAATACGCATAGGTACGTACTTCCTCATCAATACCTAGTAGATTGTCTACACCGGGTAAACATAAAGTGTGATCATTTTATAATCATAATATGATGTAGGTGTTACGATTTATGATGACTAGGTATATTAGTCTAAAAATACTCATAAATATATATATTATAATATTATATAGCGTAAATATTTTTTTTTGAAAATGGCAAATATAATTAATTTAATTTTATAATAAAAATTATCTATGTATTAATATTATGTTTTTCACTTATGGGTGTACAGAGAGGCATTAGAAATAAAAACAATACCTTTTCTTCTCTCCACTCTCGCTTACATGTTTTTTTATTACAAGACACTGAGTGAAGTTGTTGCACTTCATTAATTCTCCTATATAAATAACTTATATTTTTACAGCACGCGTCACGTGGTATCAAAATAAATGATGGTGTGAAATAACCATATATAGTAACATCAATATAGAGATACAATATATTATATACCTATATATAATACTTTTATGCGCCAGTCACCAATATTTCTGTATTATTTTTTATCATCCCATGGTTAATATTGAGTCCGTCGCCGCCCCCGTCGTCGTATTTCTGTACATAAATTATTATACTATACGAAAATAGAGGCTGTAAAAATCGGTTTATTCGATATAACACGTCAATCCAAACATTCCAAACCAGCATTATTTATAGTATCCGTCCCTATTTATAATATGTTATTGACATTACAGTTTTACGGCGATATTTGCTACACATACATTACACATGTGTATGTATTAAAAACATGACCGAAAAATAATTAGCAGTTGCATTTATTACTGTTTACACGGGTTCGTGATGGTCCACAGAATTTTCCACCGTATATCAACTTTATATGAGAAAGCGGGAAAACCTACCACATATATACCGTACGAGTTGTGTGGGAGGGATGTATCGGAAGTCTCTGCAGAAATAGTAGCAACACGAATTAACATTGAATATTATATTACATATTATTATAAATTATAATAATGTATAAAGGGGCCCCGGTATTTTCCGATACCATAGTTTCCGTTCGGGCAAAACGATTATAATATTAGCAAGCACTAACTTATTATTTTTCTATATCCCCACATATTGTAGACTATAGTGTTATTGGTTGTGAATTGACGACAGCTATGATAATAATAATAATATTATGTAGTTACTGTGTGAACTTTTTACGAGTGTCTTTAAATGTAGACAATAATCAAACATTTATTATATCAATAAAATATTATTGAAAGTATAGGTACACTGTAATAAAAATTAAACATTCGTAAGTCGTACATATAGATTTATTATACAATATACTATACACTAAAAATTGTGTATGTTCGATGTACATATTATGTATTTTTTAATTATTATTATTAAGGTGTTTCTTTTTTATTTTGAACGATAACTTTAATTGAAAATTCAGTACGGAGGTGAAAGAATCGCAGAGTATTTTCATGATGATATCCAATTGAATCAATAAAGTTTCATATTTTTTGCAAAAAGATAACCGTATTACGTTATTGTTGGAACTTAGAAGTTTGTAAAAAAAAAAATCAACCGTAATAATGATCGCTATTACTCGCTTACACTTTGCTTTAAAAAAATCAATTTGTACTTTAAGAAAGAGTTCACATTTTTTTTTTACTAATCTCACGTATTATATCGTTTAAAATCTCAATGAATGAGTACTGCTTTTAAATAGTAATTTATAAAAGGGTGCTCGTACTTGTATATTATTTTTCTTAAATAGTTAAATTTACGTACAGCACTTACACAGCACTCGTATATTACGTACAATTATTTGGGTCACTAATTCTTATTTACTTAATGTATTTTCGAGTTGTATTTTAACGATTTTTCATGTTAATAGTTTTATACATGCATACACAAACAAATGGATACGCATTTTCATTGTCCACTTAATAAAAAATACAAAAAAAATTCCCATAGTGTTTTAATATGTGTACAAAATCCCTGGATATATAATTTATTGTATTATATTAACCCATCACTTACAAAATTAAAACATCGTAGAATACTTGATATTATATATATGTTTGCATCAGAATAATTGGTACTTCTTGCCACAACAATAAGCGTGTTAAACAGTGTCAGTGTAACGACAGAAACTAAAAAAAAATATAATAATGACAGAATATTATGTTTGACTCGTTTCTGGTCGAGAGAAAGTCATTAAAATTATGAAAACAATTTTTTGGCGTTCATTATTATTTACTGTAATATGACATTTTCACATACACGGTCATTTGATATAGGTTATTTGACATAAGAAATCTAAAATCTATCTATTTGTAGAAAACTCCAATGAATTCACATTTATACGATACATTTTTTTTTTAAAGTACTCAGACTAGAATAAATGATACATTGTATAGGTACATACAACGATGACCAATCTTAATTAATTTACTAAAATGTACGCAATAAGTTTACCTATATACTTATAGTTTATATTATGGGTACTTACACTATACTTTAAAAGGTTTTAAAATGTTTTTACACGGATTATTTTTAATTAATCTCTTTGATCGTGTATTTTCTATGTATTTTATCTACCTATCTGTCTATGTATATATATATATGATCGTCTTATCTCGAAAATAACAAAATAAAACAAAACAATCTATAAACAATAAACGTATATTACAATATATTATTATGCATTGCAATTTGCAAACTGTATTTCTTTAACGAGGGTGTGTTCACATACAGACGATATGGTTTAATTAAACTATATAGTATAAAAATATATATAGGGAAGGCCGGAAGGGTATGTGTACTTTTTCAGTTACGTGTGGGGATGAGCGAGCGCCGCTCGGCGGTGGTGGAGGCAGTACCAACGGCGCTGGTCTTCATAACTCGGTGAAGTTGGTAACACTGTGATACCACCATCACCAACATCACTACTACCACCACTGACATCGTCACCCCCCTGTGCCGGGCGTGGCCGCTCATTAAAGGAAACATTCGGCGGCGGAACGCAAGGACCCGAAACCGCTGCATCCCTCCGACACCGTCCACCGCCACCGACGGACTGAAATTCCGTTGTGCGCGCCCCATAAATTTTCATTCAACCCGACTGCACGACGACAGAGAAGCACCACCCTCCCCCGGCCCGCGGAGTGGGCGACACGACCCGATAATAAACGTCGTCCGACCTCTTCTCCTCGTCCACTCGGATTTTTTCCCTTTTATGACCCACACGACTTTTATTGCGTTCAACTATTATATATATATTGTACATAAAGTGCCCGGACGGACGACGAATCCTCCTCCTACAGTTCCCTACGTATACTGCTTATATATGTACTACACCCGCAGTCACCCTGCAGCGGCTGTGGCAAATTCGATAATGTTTTTCGGGAAAAAAATAACCCCCCGGTTGGTTAAAAACATATTATGCGTATTAAAATATTATATCGAGTCACATGTCTATGTTTGTCCGTAACGAATCGACCGTCGCCTCCGTTTTAGACATATAGGTACATAATATAATATATATCCTCTTAATTATCTATACGAGATTATTTATTAGTACATCGCGCGAGAAACAAACTCTACCATACTCTGTAGATTGAACATGACCATTGACCATCCCGACGTTATATACGGACTTATATGGTCACACCGCATTTCTGAAGTACATTTATTTGGTCAGGAGGGTTTGGGGTATGGGCACCTACTACATGCAAATGTAGAAAGGCGCGTCGAAACCAACGCACGCGCCGGGCCTATCGTGCAGTACCTATGTACAAAGGCTCAGCTCCACCGCGGATATATTGAGGTTTTAAGGACCCCGAAAGTCGCAGCCCTTGTTATTCCAATAGGATTACGAGTCTACGGCACCAGTGTATTATTATAATAATATATACGAATATATGTGTTTGTGCGCGAATGGGTAAGTTTGGGTGTGGGTATGTGTGTACGGACGCAGCCACTGGACCGACAAAGAGTCTCTCGACCCCCTCGCCGAGACGTCAGCCCTTTATATAATATATACCCGCCAGTCGCCGCCCGTTTAACCGCACGGCGACGAGACCATGGAGAGACCGGTCGAAAAAAGTCAATATTATTATTTTGTTGACCGTTTTTGAACACCGGCGTCGCCGACGTCACGGACACTGCAGATATGTGTGTATAAAATGTTATTTATTGTATTACCTGCACATACAAATTTTATACCCAACCGAACACGAGTGTAATTATTCTTATTTGTATGATAATTTAGGTTAATCGTCAAAATAAGCGTCGACCGCAAGCGCCGTGGATTATTACTCATAATACTATTATTATTATTTATACCGATCAGAACGACCGTCGTCGCCCGTCGGGTGTCTGAAGTTCTAAACGCCCCTCCCATTTGTGGTTAAAAGTACAAATAACTAACTATTGTTGTTTCGTAATAATAGGAAAGAAAATGATTTTAACGATTCAATTTCTTTCACCCGAAATTCAAAACTAATAACATTTAAATGCATACTGTATATTTTTAGTACCTAATAAATTATATTTGTCTTATTATCTACATATTGTTTTTTAACAGAAATGGTTTTGAAGTATGTTAATATAATATGTTGAATTTACTGACATGATAATATACGTATTATACAGGACAGGTAGCTATAAAGTATTTAGCAATAATTGGAGGTATCGATAACGATATGCACAGAGTACCGCATATTTAAGTTATTAATCAGGTTTTTTTTTTTTTTTAAATGTACGGTTTATTTTTTGGTATTTTAGTTAGCAGTCATCTAGTAAGTGTATTGGTTGTAGATATATTGATTTAGCATTAGATAGCTGAAATCTCTACTAGATAGAATTTACTATTCAATGGGTTGCTCGTGCAGCCTTTGTAATATGAATATATAATAGAGACATTTTAATAGAATTAATGTAATAATATTTTAAAATAAATTATTAATACTTATGAAAAAAGTCAATTGACCCCATTGAACCTACAAGTTGTGAATTTATATTTTATTAGTTTTAATTTTTATCTCTTAATAATTTGTTTTCAGGTTGATATCGTTTTGTACATTGTTCATGTGCCATGTGGGTATCGTTTACGTGAGTATGATAAACGTTCTCTGTTTGCCTCCACCATCTCTTTTATCTACAAAAAAGTATACATATTTTTCCGATTCAGTGGCTAGGCACCGCGTTCCTGGTCGGTCGGACGACGACGCCTATGCCGCACCACCGCAGCGGCGGGGCCCACCGGTTGCCGCAGTATTGTAATGGCGATAATAATAATAACGGCCGGACGCGCGGCCGTAGGTCGGTGAACCTATATTCGCGGAGACAGGTATCGCGGAACCACCGTCGGGCGCCGCCACTGCAGCGTACACGCACGCACAACGATTTTTTCGGCACCGTAGAATTCGTCGCCACTGCCGAGTATACAGTTGAAGTCGTCTTGCATAATACTCTTCGCATTACGCCACTGTTCGGGGAAACGCGGAAAACGGTCGTCACACGTTCGCGTCCATTTCCCCCGTCGCGATCGGTCACAGTTTTCTCCGATCTCGCGTCTCTGCCCGCTGCGCGCCCGCCAATTATATATACCATCATTCACCACGATGATCGAGCGCGAAACGCGCACACCACGGTCGCGGTATATTGTTACCATACATTTCTATATAGATCTGCCTGCAAAACGATGCGGAAATAGCGGTGAGAAACGTCTCCTCTACACCCTCAATCCTCCTCCTCCTCCTCCTCCTCCTCCTTCTCCTCCTCCTCCTGTACTCTTTTCATCTCGCGCCGGCGGTGCTGTGCTAGCAGTGCTATACCGATGCGGTTTTCGCTCTAACAATATAGGTAAGAAAAAAAAAACATTCCAAATAATCGTGGAGCGAATGAGATATTCTTATTTCCTATTCCCTAGGTTTTTCTGTTTTCCGAATGAGTTTTCGCTACGATTTTTGTTGACGCGAAAAAACTTGTGTACCTACCTACTTCTCTTATCGAATTCGAACTATTTGTAAGCGCTTGCAAATTATACAGTCTTGCCTCTGTTGGTCTACGTATTTTGAAATTTCATGATTGGGGAGGGTCACGCATAGTCGGAAAGCATTGACAACCATGTTTCCACGTGTAAAAATGGCTATCTCCATAATATCAAAAATTGAATAGCTAAAAATATTTCAGTGCCGGTTGAAATAATAAAATTACATTAATGTGTACGACGGCCGGCCACAGCTAGTTGACGTTTATTATATTACGTTCTATCAATAACACAATAATACTTACAAATGCAGTGTACCAATGGGTATGATGGCTTCCATGAAAATATTTTAATATTATAGCGAACAAAAACGACCAAAAAGTTTCCGCGGCATCAAGATGCAAGCCAAAATATTGTGTGAAAGAAACATAATAATATTATTATCTTTATTGTCAAATCTGTTATTATTATTATTCTTACATAATAATAATATATAGGTACTTATTTAACTTTCTTAATCCTATTCTATCATTTTTTTCTTTTTAAATTATACTTTGAAATAAATTACACATTTATCAACTGAATTTGATTATTGCATTCGTGTAAGAACTAATATATTTCTTATCAAGCTTTCTTAACCTATAGCCGCTATAGGTTAACTATAATTATAGCCGAATCACATATTATACTTGTAAGTTGTAAATACTTAATAATATAATAAAGTACTAAAGTTGAGAGTTGCATTATTTTGTTCATATATTTTTTAATTTGTTGATGTTGGGTAGGTCGTAGGTGCATTTTATTTCAAATGATTATCTATTGTTTATGTGTGCGTTATACTCGCAATCCGTATATAATATTATGTAATCTATAGGATTGATAGGTTCGTAAAAATTGTCCACTATTATAAGAATATTAATATTAATTGTTAACATACAGTGAGTATATAGTCTGGTATATACGATATAACATTAATAATTCAAAACTAACAGTATACATTAGTGTATGACACGTGTTGTTATACCGGCGTCTTGAGGTAATATTAAAACGTCGGCTATTGGAAGTTGGAACACATACCATCCGTTTTGGGAGGTTTCATGCTCAGTCTCGCTGCTTAATATAATAAATATAAAATAATATATTAATTACCGTTAGTTTTTATTTTCGTCGCGTATTATGTTAAATATATTGTTCTGATCAAGAATGTTACGCACGTACAGATAATAAAGATATAAAATATATAATTTATATATTATGTACATGGATATAGTATATGTGAATTGTGAATAGACGCAGATCAAATATCACATATTGCAGTTTTCAACGAATCGTGATATTATACTATATTTTGCCATTTTATCAAAAATCAATTATTTCTTTTATCGCGAAGCAAATAGAATTTTCGCGATGATAACTTACGTTTATACATCTTCGCTTTATATTATTATAAACCATTACCAATAAGCAGCAGGAAAATATCGCTGCCGCAACCCTTATATTCTTATTTCAAAGAGTCTCAATACCTTAGTAAGCCAAAGAAAAAGGAAAACAATGGCATATATAAATTACGAGGAAGAGGCTAAGGTATCGTCATTTTACCTCATTACTTATAGGTACAAACTTTTTTCTAAGAAAATAAATTAATTCATGTAATTTGAATACTACCTATATATATTTATACAATAATACATAGTAATATATTAGTATATAAACATTTTAATCAATTTATTGTGTATATCCTTTATACGGTGTATCATATACATACGCACAGCATATAATTTATTGTAAAAATTAATAATTCAAATTTAATTTAAAAATATCTTAACCTAACAGAGAGGCGAATTCGAGTTGTCTGCTATTGCAGCAAAATAAAAGAACGAATGAAATAGAGCACGATATGTTTACTAATAAATTGCCACTGTACCTTGGCGCTAGAAATTTGATAAAACATGAAAAACGGACGGAATGAAGAAATGCCTCTTATCGTCGAAAAGACGCGCCGCACTCCAACCGTGACGACGCCGTGAATTCAAAATGCGTCATTTGTTTCCCTCTCGGGCGTGTATACATAAGAGTGTCATCTTTTATAAAACATTTAAATTTGCATTTTGATCGTGTACAAATACTCCTAGTGTACATATTTCTAGATAATAATAATTTTAAAAGAGAGTGGAATTATTACCGTAAAACAAAATTTATGACGTTATAATAATAATACGTCAAGATTTCATACGATAACATATATAATATAAGTTTATGAAATATTTTTTTTCTAGGACGAAAAATAATATAATGTACAGAATATATAGATCCTGTATCTCGCCGTCCGAAAGGGTTTCCATTGACGATAACAGAAAGTCTACAGCAATTTTGTATTTTATTTTATGCACGTGTTCACAGAAAATGCATTTAATCGATTTTAGCCCGCGTATCCCAACCTTTTTTCATTTATTATTATTATTATTATTATAATATTTTATTATGCACGTGTCGTGTATAGCATTACAATAGTGCTCGTAGATATTATAATAATATAAACGTTTTTCACTGTGGAAACTTACGGGTGGTAAAAAGAAAAATGATTAGCGAACAGAAACGAGATGTATAGGTGGGTGGGGTGGGGACACGAGTGGTAAAAGCAGGTGAAGCTAATCAATGCCAAAACTCTGGTGTGCGGCGGCGGCGTGTTGCTCGGCAACAGCCGTTTCGCTGGTCCCAACAGTTTTAGTTATAATACAACCCAGGTAAAACGCCCTCACTCCCTACACCGCTCCCACGCACACACTCTCACACATATAAAATATATACCCATACATATTGTGCTTTTGTTCGGGGCATTTGCATGGGGCCCCCAGCCGATATTAGGTTCACCTGTGTGTGTGTGTGTGTACATAATGTGTGCGTATATTATACATAATATTATGTATACACATTCATATATATATATATATATATCGACAAAGGTCCTATATATATAATATTATAAACACGCGCACACACTAGCACGCGGTTGTCATTCCACAGCGTCCTTTGCAGAGCTTGCACCACACACGCGCGCACGCTGGCGCGTATGCACTTAAGCTTTTGACAAATTGCTATGCGTGTATTGTCGGCCGAATAATTGACACGTACCGGACGATTAACATATTTAAAATACTCCGCGGCTAAAGCGTACACGCGCGCACGCGCGAACACCGCCCACGCACTGCACATGCCGTACACGCACACACGAGCTCGGGCGCGGGCGCGTTCGCGCGAGCACACCGTATATAGCTAGCCCTCGTTAGTCTAAAACCGGGGTTTAGACGGATTTATATCTCTCTTGTTCAAACTTTGTGACAGGTTGAAAGCTTTGTTCTTGATTAAGTTCAGTAATCCGCGCGCTGGAGCACGCTACGGCTCTCCTCGCGCCGCCCGCCCCCTCCTACAGGTCCACCAAACTCTAGCCGTAGATTAAGTGATAAAATATAATTTTTTCATTTTCTCAAGCCTTTCGTGCCCACATCAAAGAGTCGTGATTTTTTTGTATTCATTTTTCTCTTTGTCAGTCTGTGTCACCTTCTCTCTCTATTTTTCTATCTCTCTCTTTCCGTCTATCCATCTCCGACCTCCGTCTCTGCTTCCTCTATCTTCGGAACGTGGCGTTCCGACTTGTTATTATTATTATATTGCTGCAGATGCGTACACTACACCGACACTCACACAGTGCACGTGCAAGCAATTCAATTTAAAGTCATGCCGCCCGGCATTGTTAAGACCATCTTGCTAGTATACGGTTGTAACTAACCTTATACCAATAGCAGATATTAAGACAGTTTATCAAAATATACGATTTTTATTACGGAACGACAAAATCGAAAAATATGGAAAATGTGCGGAAAAGGAAAAGAAAAATGATAACAGTAAAAATAGTGCGGTGAGAAGAAAAAAACATCGTCAAGATAAATTAATTCGGATCATCGCTGATCGCTGTTTCCTGTAGGTAACAATAAACTGTACTAGCGTTAGCGAAAATGAATTGCCCCGAGAAAGACGCGGCCGACTGATGACTGAACGTGGGTGAATCGGCGGAGGGAAATTATTTGCATCTGTTGCACCAAGCCGTGTAATTAAAACGTCTACTTAATGGAATGGAAACAATTATTAAGTAACGTTTTAAAAATTTAACTGAATCCCCGTCAACGGTAGTGTGAAATTGGAACCCGGGTCGTGTCGGCGGACGGCACATTGAGACATTGCTTACCTACACATGCACGACTATATACCTATTATATATTATATAATATACGAATATACGAATACCTATATAATAATAATAACAAAACGCGCACAATTAAAAACGATAAAAGTGTGTTTACTATCTATTATTATTACTATTATATTGTTATTATGTTATTTTATAAATCCTATATATACGAGGTAGAACAAGCATCTATTGTTCGGATTCAGGCCGCCATCTGAATGAAGTCTATCGCTGCTTTAGACTATGGGCATACGTTTTTTTTTGTGTGAAGAAATACATATTTTGCAAGATACGAGGCGGCAAGAGGACGTGTGCTACACATATAGTCGTATACAAAATATCAACATTGTGTCATCTTCTCTTCCTACATGTTATATTCTGCGATGCGTTCGAACCTAATACTTGTCACAATTTCGAAACTCCGTAAATACGTGTTTAGCATTTATATGGGCTATATTGTGAATAAAAATCTGTCACCGTGTGAACTCTAGTGAACAATGTTATATTTCATTTCTTCATCATCGGTGGCTGCGATATCAATGTTATATTGTTTTCATGCAGAATGATGGACGTCAGTACGTGTAGGGACTAGCCGAGGACGGGCCCCAGAAAACTTTATTGTCGATATATTTTCTTGAAGGTATCATAATTTGCTACAGTCATAACGATTTTGAATAGCACCTATTCGTATTATCGTAATGATTTTGGGAAACCTTTTGCAATCAATGCATTTTTGAATTCCTCCTTCTGCGGTTTTTGATTATTGATTTTATCGATAAACAAAAATTAGATGCTACGGTTAGGTTACTAAAAATACAAATATTGTTATACCAGAACGGCAAGATCTATATAATTTTATAATACATGAATATGAAATATTAAACTATAGGTTATTTGATTTCAATAGTGTGTGCAACCTTAGCCTATTTTAGGTATATATTATATAGTAACACGATAAGGCTGGGATTATCTTCTAGAATAAGTTATCATATTTAAATGTACGACCTCGCCACACAGTTTCAGATATCTGTGGTCTTTTGATTTTAGAAACATTTGAAATTATATAACTATGAGGTCGTTATGCAATGGTCCATGAAATAATTTGAAATTGCACACGCATTCGGCCGAAACAAACAATTTATTCTGATTGTGTATCCCATGATGTGGTGGTGAGAAGGGATGTGGGAGAGAAAGAGCGAGAGAGAGAGAGAGAGAGAGAGAGAGAGAGAGACCGAAAAAGAAAGAGAGTTGAATTCAAAAGACCCTTTGTCGACCGGTCAGGCCGGTTGTTTGTTGTTGTGCCGGCAAAATATGCAGGTAGATGGCGGATATAAAAGTATTATCTATGTCGATCAATATTATGTATAATAATATATTAAAATGTTGTATTTGCAAGAGTTTTACTCTGGATCCAAATTTCATAATTCAATGTCACGTTCTTAACTAAGCACCCGACACAGTTCTGTTCGGTGAGGGGTTCAGGTATGCGATTTATGAACAATGAAAAATCGTTCGGTATTTGGTGACGTTGAAAAAAAAATCACTTACTTCACAGTGCCGTCGATTATTTATTATTATCATAATAGGATACGATGAGGGGATGCGTGAGCGCTCGATGACTGCCCATTTTCTTCGGAAAAAAACCCATTATCGCCTTGTTATATTATAGTGTTTGAACAGACCCTAAAAACGGTTAGGGTGCGGCGCTTTGAATTGTTATTTATAAGCCATTTTTTATTTTTCTATAACACTGATTTACGAAAATTGGCGCCTAATGTCGTAATAATTTCTATTCACATATTTTTGTACCCTCCCCGATCAGTCCCCGCACATTAAAACGTGCCGATACCCAAGTATAATAATTATTGTAATCAGAAATATAATGTGCGTGGTCATATTAAAAAGCAATATTCGAACAATAACACAATTGAAACGGGTTAGTCTAATTGTTAGTCTACTACACAGGACGCGAAACAATTACCGTGGCCGGTAGGTTTACACATACGTTCTTATAGTATAAATCCGTCAGTCCGGGCATCACTTGACAGACCTCATAGCTGATTATTAGATTATTATACTTTATAACGGCAACGTTACGTTTTGAAAACGGCACTCACCTGTAGTTTGCGTCGTGATATCACTTCCCTGGACTATATTACCAGCGTAATCCTGTCACGGTGCACGCGGAGACGTTTCCGGCACTCGGCATGGCTTTTAGAAAAAACTTAACGGCGACGCGAACACACACAAATAAGCACAGACACCACGAACGCACCGATATATTATTATTATTATTATTATTATTATTATTATACCATACAATTATCAATATTATTTGATTATTCGTCGATGATGCGTATTGCGGGCAAGCAACAGATAGGGGAATGGGATTCGCTTCGACCGGTGAAAATCTGACGACGATAAATACAGTGTACGGCGGGAAAAAAGGCACTGGGAAACTCGTCGGAAAACGGACAAATTATCGTACATACGACCGCACAATAATTTCCTCAATAATAACGGCGTCGGAAACTCGGCAGTGGCGTCGTCGGCGACTATGCGGCGACCGGTCGGTACGAACGTGCGTGCTGGTGTGTGCGTGGAATTCCGGTCGAAAGGATCCCCGGTGCGCGGCGGCGGCGTTCGGGCGTCGGCCACCGCCGGCGATCTGAACCGACGCCGGCCGACCATCGATTTTCTGACCCCGGGCGGGATCGTGTTTTCCGCCGCCGCCGCCGTTTTTTCCTTTCCCCCCATACGCAGCACTATAATAATATAGTTTTCGGCTGCTGCTGAAGGCTGGCTGAACAACGAGATTTTCTGCGGCGTGCGCGGCTGCACAAACTCGCGGCGGTCCTGGCTGCCTGTGGGGACAGTGTCGCAGTAACGACGACGTGTACTAATAATAGTAATAATAATTATGATATTGTACCTGCGTGCATGTGTGTGTAGTGAGATTGTACGTCAGGTGTGCCTTTTTTAATATTTTTCTCAGCCCATCCCTTAGCGTCTTTTTTTTAGCAGCCTGCAAGAGTCCTGTGTCCGGCAGGACCAGATCCAATCGTACGGAAATTCATGGCCCGGTGCTCACAACCGTTGTCTTTATGTCCACGCGCTTATTATTGGTTCATATTGTTGTTTACGAGTTGAAGAAAAAAAAAATCCGAATAAAAAATAATTGAATTTCCACGTGTCCCTTAATCCATGAATTGCACTGTATACACAATACTCGCTTATCGCTGATTATGTTTCTGAGAATACAAGTTATATTATATACTATAATGTAGTGAACTTATATTACCACACGTATATATAGGACGCGCACCGATATATAGCTAGACCGTATGCGTAGGTAAATCGTGCACATTTACATAACATGTATTCATGATGATAATTGATTTCTTGAACGACATTTCAGTTGAAATCGTAAAAAGCCCTTTTGAGGAATAAAAAACTTACATTAATACAAATGATTTGCAAATGTTTATTTGCTGCTTACGTTACGTGTACCCATAATTTACAGTCGAAACACTAATTTTAATTTTTGATTTCTCTGCAAAATCATAACCATCGCTTCTGTTGCGTTTATCTTACCCTAAGCCCCAAAATGTATATATTCAATCAAGAAAATGCACACACTTCTATAGAGGATAGATCCCTCTATATAGTTATATGTTTGGAATCAGCTTTAATACAACTAACTTAATTGCCTAAGTATATTTTTAAAATTTTTTTTTTTTCATCAGCCCTTACTGACGCCACGATCAATTTCAAAACTGATAACACCCACCCTACGCTGCCCCCCTCTTCCCACACACCACCAAGGTCGCTCGAGAACGTCACTAACTAATACCACGATAATGGACTCAAGAAAAATTTACACTGTATACTCATGTTTTTTACACATTGTGTTTGAACCCACTTTATCTGACGCATGCAATTGTATAAATAATATAATAATACGACGATGACTGCAATAATGTCGTCCGGTCCTCTGAACCACTCAAACGATTTCGTCGGCAACGTTAAACGGTTTCAAGACGCAAATCGATTCGCCAAAAACAATATGTAGCGATTTTATCAAAACAAAAAAAAAGTGGCCTCCACAATGACCGCGACGACAAATCCTATCGCGTTTGTTTTTACTGTACTATTATGGATATATGCATATACACATATAAATGTCTGTGCGTGCGTGTTTCTGCAGACTTTGAGGAAAAAACGCGTTTACTGTCGCACCGTACTAAATTTTATTCGTTATTTTTACGACCCCGATATAAATGTTATGTCCGTTAACATGTAAAGCAGTAGTATAGTGCGTGGTGTATGTATGGCACACATACATATAATAATATGCAATATGCAGTATAATATGAGCGTAGTACGTGTCTAAGTTTAGAAATAATTCCTTTTCTCGTTTGTCCGTTTAACGTTTGCAATACGTATTATGTACATACATAATATAATATATTAAATACGAACCCGAAACGCACCCATTTCAAAATAAAGATTATCATTACCACATGCAGGCCTAAATAAACACCCTCCGTATGTTATTATTATCTGCGTACAACAACTGTAAAGCTTTTAGACGAACAATAATCAATTAGAATAAACACGAACTAATTTGTACGGTTAAACTACAGAGTATTTTAAGTCTAAAAATGTTTATCCATTATAGTTTATAATTGAGTCGCACTCGTAGCGTCGGAATGCGATCTGGTAAAAAGTGTCAGTGAAAATGTTTTTTCTTTAGCTTTTAGTGTTTTTACTATTTTGTATGTCAATGGAAAATACAATTAGTCTTATGACTCTAATTTATTATAAATTAAATAGTCGTTTGAGAAACTCGATTTGTCCGAAAAAACCGGAATCACGTTTTATTGCAGTTTTGGGTTCTTTACATTTATGTAAATCTTCAAATTTCAAGAGAATTACGAGTTGTCCACCATTAAAAATAGTTAGTATTAACAGTGCAAATTGAATCAATAGAAACCCTATTGGTGAAGGGACTAGAACATCTGGACATGTAATTTTAATTTTTTTGAAATGTTTGGGTTTTGGTCTTTGGAACAAGTCGAGATTTTCAAACGACTGATTCAAATACTATACGTATATTAAACTTAGTATTTGGAAATTTCATGATAGTTAAAAGTGTAAAATATTTCAGTATTTTAATAAATTTTGTTTTTTTTTTTTAAAATAAGTTTTATATTTACATCCAATTGTCATAAATTACCTTATTAATTGTAACGTATAAATGTACCTAACTTTTTGTTCACTTATGTTTTTCTGTGTAATACTTAACTGTTAAGCTATAATAAATAATAATTTAAATATTGGAACCTAACCTTTGGTATCTTACATTTAAAATATTTATATTGGTAAAAAACATACAAAAATGTTTAAATGATAAAAATATACTAGGTATGGTAATATGTCAATCACAGCGCTAATAGTCCATTAATATCAATGATTATACTTAGTAATCTTGGACTATATAATTAATAGTTGATTAATAATAAAATAACCATCATTAAAACTTGTATGAAAAATGTTTCACGTTTTTGTGGAATATGAAATATTTCATACTTCAAACACTAATTATACTCATAAGTTTCTTAGGCAAATGGGCATCGCTGCAACATTTTTAACATGGTCTATGTGTATTTATTAGAATACCTACATCGGGCTACATCTTAAATTGAATCAATACAAATTTAAACTTTAGATACATAATATAAGACTACTGTTCAAGTACTTGACTATTGACGTATTATAAATTATAATCGACACGCTTACAAAAAATAATTATTTATCAATACTCTAGTGACTTTTTATATAAAATTATACCATAGATATTCTTAAGCTCCATTTTTCAAAATTAAAATTTAATTTAATTACATAGAAATTGATTTATCTTTATCCAGATGTATTTTTTGCTATCTAATATTTGATAAACAAAAAAGAAATCCATAATCAGAATTTAATTTCAGTAAGTGTTTTTAATTTCATCAGAAATATGAAAATACATAATATTATAAGCAAAATAGTATTATGATTTATGGTAATTACAAGCATGTATCCTATATTAGTATATTAAATTTATATACAATTCTATTATAATGTATACATTATACTTTTAGATTCTGAGCAAATAACAATGAATGCATTGGTGCTACAATGACATATGTTCATTTTTTAAACTATTTGTATTTTAAGACACTTGTTATTCTAGAAAAATGAGTCGATCTTCCGATGGTAAATGGGATATAGTTGGTACTCTGGGTGGATCAAAAACTCAAAAGTAGTTTTTATTATAATCAAACATTAATAACTGTAGATATTTGCAATTTTCACCAGATATTCATATTATTAGCATTTAATATTCATGATATAATTCTTTTAATATTTTGTGATTTATATTTAAATTTTCGACTTTTTTAGTTTTTTTTTTTGATTAATGTATGGTAGAATTTTTGTTTGTAAGTAAAAAAGCTGATCAATTTAATTTAAGATTCCTTATAAGTTTTCTTAATTATTAAAAAATATCTTAAATACGTTCACAAAATTGTTTTTTAAAAACATTCATTTACCTAAACTTAAAAGTTAAAATTTTTACGAAACTTTTAAAGATCACGAAAAAGTAAAGTAAATTATTTTGTAGTAAAAAAATAATAAGTTTTCTAATTTAAACACTCTGAAAAATGTGAAAATTTGATACAAAATGTTGCATAAGTTTTTATACTGGAATTTATAAAAAAAAATTAGCATCCTTATATTAGAACATTATAGGTATACTAAGCAACTATGCAACTTATTAGAATGATAAGATTTTTGTTCATACTTAATTTCTCTGTTGAAATGAATAACGATTTGAATACTTACTCTCAGATCTGTTTGACTGAAACATGAAAGTTATAAGTATTGAAAAAACATCTGTACCTATGTTATCTATAGAACTGTTTTGTTTTAGTATTAAAATATTTACTAAAATATTAAAAACTTTTGTCACCATTTTTTACATATTTTTGTACCATTCAATATAAATGTGTTGTTAATTTCATTCGGATAATTATTCATTATATTATTGAGTAAACTATTAGAAATAAATTAAAATCAAATTTTCGAAAAATGTACAGAAAAATTGGTATTACACGAGCAATGCTTAAGCATGTCGTGAATATAGTTGTTAAATTTCTTCAAACGTGACAATTGACTCTTTTCATTTTCTGTTTACTTAAATAAAATAAAAATTTCATGATATCAAAGTCTATTGTCGACCGTTGTTGACTTATGATAACGACTGAGGTTGAATATGTTGTAAATTTCAAAGTGAAGAAAAATAAATACAAAATAATCATCCACTCCGAAAATATTATCTTAGCTGTCGTTCGATATCACATAATAATTATCGTACATAGCCCGAATAGCCGTTCAAATAACGTCCCAATGTAATGTAAGTATTATAATTATTATTGTCCGTCCTTAAAAGTCGATGTTGCAATGTAATATGTACATAAAGTACCAATGTGTCTTTGGACTAACTGACTAGGTATTAAAATATAATACATTTTGAACGAATACCAATTATGTACTATTTCCATGCGTAAACTTTTATAACTTATGCCACTTAAATTTGAACTCTTTTCCAATTTACTGGAAATGTGGAATTAACCATTTCGCAATATATAACCATGCAGATTAAACGGCACGGACGTACTCAATTGTAATTTGTCACAAATTTGATTAGGGAGATTGTAATTTTGGTTGAACTTAATTTCAGAATCATAAATCAAGTGATTATAGAAACTGGGGACTTTAATATTAATGTAACAATAATATATATTCATATTAAATTAGGGTGTTATTCTATACTATATTTTATACATGATATTAATATATTATATAATATTCGACAATATTGCAATAGATTTAACAATTATTTATACAGTAAATAATATAACTAACCCTAGGTTGGTGATCCTAGCTATCCCTGAATAATAAAACACTCGTTATACACAATAATTATTTTCAAGTAGCTATTTATGATCTACCTACATTGGATCTATTTTTGCCTGCATTTTAGGAGACTGAAAATCTTTAAGTATTACTAATGATATGAACCCCTGCGGCTGATGATTTTTGTACACAATAATATACATTTTAGAATAATATAATATAATTACGTTTCAATCTTATTTTTTTCGTCGTGGCATCGAATTATATGGGTGAACTGTTTGCACAATACTGAACCAATTATGTTTCAATCTAATGTGCTTTAAAAAATAAAACAATCCATTTATTTCGGATTTTGAATCCACCTATAATTGACCTTTGATTATATGTATACCTTCAGACACACAGTTATATTATTCAATCAACGTGAATTGGCTTAATGTAATCGTAAAAGGCATATATTATAATGTAAGAACGATTCAAATTATACCGTATTCGAATTTAAAATTAAATATAATTTACAAAAATAACAGTTTAACTATATTTTTTTAATTTAAATAAATTTAAAAGGTTTTAAAGTTTGAAATATTATTGAAATATTATACGAGTATATGCGTGTACAGTAATGTACATGTTTGTATATTATGTATAAATATAGTTATGTTATCAAAATAAACATAATTCCGTAATGGTTTTAATATTCAAAATAATAATATTATGGGACTTGCGGGCATGTAGTTGGATAGTACTATAGTATAGGTAAATGGGTGATTTTAAAGATCTCTCTCAAATCATAGGACTGGAAAAAAATAAAAGTTTTCGTTTAACTTGCACTTAATTGTTTGGAAAAAGCTATTTTAAACAATTTTCTAAACTTATCCACAAGAAGTAAACTGGCAAATAAATGAAATAACCTAATTAGCTTCTAGCTATTTATTTATTTTTATTTTTACAATAATATTATAATGTCATACAAAATTAAATTATTTTAGAAAGTTTTGGAAAAGTGTAATGCTGCAAATACCTCTTAAAATATATAGCCAACGTAAATCCCCTGATACAATTGTTGAAAGTATTTAATAATTATTTTTATGTAATCAAACTACGCAACTTTATTATAGCCCTTCTTAATGTTTTGTTCTATAACAAATAGGAGATATTTAAAAATATATATATATATTTAAAAATAATTATTAATTGTATCTCATTGTTTCGAATATTTTTAGCCAATTTATATACTGTTTGTCTGTTTCTGTACAGTAATATAACATTGGACTTAAGTTATAAGAAAAATCGGTGCGCTATCACATCATACCAAATTAAATCGGATCGGACATTTATCTGTGATAAAAGTTGGGAAGTTGTTTTCGTAAGTTTTATTTTTAAGTTATTATGATGTATTATATCATGGTTGCATGATAATAAATTATGATATTATCATCGTTTAATATCGAAACGTTTTTTTTTGAGAAAAACTTCACGAATAATATAAACTCCGATGACAGAAGCAACCGTATTAAGATCAGGGACGTATTGACATTACACGTCATCACGTCAAAAAAATTATTTTTACGCGACACATGACTACAATTTCATTTCGATTTATATTTCATTTCTGTGGTAACTATTCTAAGAAAAAGTACAATAACTGCAGCGCTCAATATATATTCCTTATTTTATTTTTTTTATAGGGTTAGCTGGTCATTTCTTTTGTATTGGAATTTTTATTGATACAATAAAATTAAATGATTTACCGTTAAATATATTTTATATCGAGATAATCCACTAATCAAATATACCCTCGTTCTAAAAAAAATTCCCGTTTTACTATTATGGCGATTGCGAGCAATTTAGCGTACTGAAAAAAAAATAGGTATAGCGAACAATATTATTTAATATCGTACTTAGGTATTCCTAATCTGGTAAAGTTTAAATTTTTAAGACTAAAAACTTAAACCTCAATTTATTAGACGATTTTTGTTTTTGTTTTATAAATAACTGCCGCTTGCATTTATTTATTTTCATTTGTTTTCAACCATGTACAATATATACATGTTTCAGTCATGAATAAAAACGAATATTGCCCGCTATACCTGCAGTATGTTTTATTATTGTATGTATTATATACACATGCAATTCAGTCTCGCGGTAGAAATAAACCGTAAAGTTTTTCATAAAAAGATAATATACATTGTACATAAATTGGAAAACGACATTGAAATTTAGGTTTCGTCGTTTCGAAACGTAACTTTAGCCTTTGAGCCCCGGGTTACAAACAGAAATTTGTGGAGACAATTATTTATTGTGTTATATACAATATCTAAAGTGTTATTGTAGTTTATAAAAGAAAAACAATTTCGTAGCACGAAAAGAAAAAAAAAACGTCATACCTATGTTGTAGTATAGTTGTTACTATAAATATTATACATATATACGTCTTATTACTTACTCGTTATACATACACCGGACTCGCGAATATAATACAATATTACGGTCGTTGCTTGCAAGTTGCAACAGTGTTCGAATACAAAAATGCCGAAAACGTAACTCTCGGAAACGCCAAAGGATATTATTTGTTTCTCGTATAAAACGTCGTTTCTCAAAACAGTTTTATAATAGTCGAGTAAATGCCGTTTAATTGCTTTTGTTTGTTTTTAATTATTAGCTTGTCTTTATTTTTGGTTGTCGAGCAGCGCGGTTCTCCTCCAGTGCTTCTGTGCAGCTCTCGGACGTATATCTACCGGTCCAAATCGATGCGATTCAAATAGTATATAACACCTATTATCATGCCTAGTAAAGTCACATTACATATTCTATAACGCTGACCTAGACCAAGTCCCAAGTTTTGTAAGTAAATACTAAACTATAATATGCTGAGCATTTTTTTGTACGTTTATATTTTGTACTCAAGGCACGCCGTTGGGTAGATAAAAATGTTCTAAGATTTAAATGATGATTATCTTGTAATATTTAATCTATAATCAATATTTTATAAATTTTAATAAACACACATTCAGCTAATTCGTCAATATTATATAATAAAGATTCAAAATATATTTTGTAATTTTTCAATGAAAATAAAGCTAAACAAATTTAATCATATACAATTATCGTATTTTAGGTTTTGAGAGGAACAGAAAAATTAATTTGTATTGATTTTACAATGATGTGTGTTGTGTGTGCGTGTTTTTTTTAAAATTGTTTTTGTGTTTGTCATCACATTTAATAACAGTTATTCGATTTTTTACTTCAGCATCTTTTTTGCTAGTAGATATCAAACACTTCAGAAATAACTAAAAAAAAATTGAGGAAAAACAGGGATTTTTTTTGCAGAACCATCTTTCGTTAAAGTCGAATTAGTTTTTTGGTAGAACTCAAAAACTAATAATCATAGATACTTTAAAGTTTTATAAAATATTAATACCTGACAGTATTTTTAAAATATTTTAACTATTTTTGAGCTCCTAATAGTTATGAAAAATTTTCAATTTTTTTTTTTTAAATATTGTCAATAAATAATTTTTTACTTGGTTAAAAATCTTAAAAATGTAAAATATGTTTCTCATAAGTTGTTAGCATAGTGTAATTCCACAAAAATTTTTTATCAGCATCTGAAATTTGTCAAAAATTGAAAACAATTGCAACATAATTCTGTTGTTAGAAATTCATAACAATTTTTCTTTTTATAGCTACATTTTAAAATGTAATATAAGATTATTTATAAATTAGTCTACCTTTTAACCAATTAAAAATAATACTAGATAGTTAAATTAGTTTTTCATAAGCATTTGAAGTTCAAATTGTTATGATATTTCACCTGTAAATTAACGATTTCTCACGAATAACGTAGATACTTGAAATTTTAAGCAAATGTTTATTTTATAATTTTCTGTACATGATAATTGATCACATTTTTAAAATATTTTCACTCTTTTTGAATTATTTATAGGCACTCGGCGTCTTAAAAATTGTTAATTTTTTTTCTATAAATATCGAATATTCAATTCAAAGTTCCTCATAAGTTCTTATAATGCAATTTTATGACAATTACTACAGATGCACGATTTATTTTATAAGTTATATTATTATAGAGGTAGTTATTATTTTTGTATAATATATTTTATAATCATTAGGTAATCTATCATTATTCATTGAATAAATTTATTATAAAGTGAGTTAAAAAATACTACTTATAGTTATTAATACTTACCACCACAAATTAAAAAATGGTTTTTTTTTTTATCTGAAAATACCAGCTTAAAGGTTATGTATGTTCAGGACAAGAAGTTCTGGTTTTATGATATTCAAAAATCAAAAGTCGTCTTTTAAACTCCCTAAACCCTGTGAATAAAAATCACAATTTAAAAATATTGTATATGATTTCCCAGGAAATCGTTAGTATCAGTACCTACCGTAAAATTTAAGAGAAATGTTAAGTTCCTACCAACCAATTTACATAAAACATTTTTTTAATCATAATAACTTAATTATGCAATACCACAGCGTACGTGGAGCCGGGGAGGAGAATTCGAGATGAGTCCTAAAAATAGAATATTGGAATCTGATTCTAATGAATCCCTTTTATTGAAATATTTTGCTGAAACGTATTATTCTCTAATTTTGATTTAATCTTTCAAATTTAGTTTTCTTTTAGGCCCAGGGCCGTAGCTGGAACAAATTTTCGGGGTGGGTTTTAAATCAAATAATATTTTCATTTTAAGTAATTAAAAAAAACACTTAAACACTTATTTAAAAAAAAATCACATTTTACTATGTTAATGCATTATAGTTATTTTAAAGTAAATTTATATTATATACAATAATTAATTAAAAAAATATTTTATAGCACAAAATCTATCTGTCGGTTTTTTCTTTGGCGAAACGATCAATAACTTCATCCGGATCGATATGAATTTGCCTATGAACACTCAAAAGAGCTAAACCTGTAAGTCGTTCTTGGCCCGATGAGTTGCGTAAATAGTTTTTTAATCTTTTCATGGTTGAAAATGGTTTAAAATGACAATTGACAATACGATCGATAAGACGGTATTTTATTGTTCGATAGTATATTAAGTATTTATAGACGTTTCGTCTGTCGACAAAACGTCTTTAATCTTGTATGACTTATTTAAGTATAATATAATATAATAATATTATTATTATATTACCTATATTATAGAAATCGCCATCAAACATAGTTATTATTAGGTACCCAAATGGCCTCATGGTAAATTATTATAATTAAGTTACTTATATAAATTTAATTTATTAGTTGTAAAATATTTCGGGGGGGGGGGGTTTGAACCCCTAAAACCCCCTCTCATATACGGCCTTGTTTAGGCCAGTCAGAAAAAGAATTTAATCCTTTAATGGGAACGAAATAATACAAGTTCGCTTATTTTCCGAAAAGTTTTGTAATACATTTTGTCATCACGATTACTTTATGAAGCTCTGTATTCTCCTCACGAAATAATACGTACATAATATTTTTTTCAAAATCATACTATGTGATTTTTTGAAATTAATAATTATTTCAAATAGAAATTTCAGTTCAAAAAATTAAACAAAAGTACCTATACAGATTTCTACCCTACTTTTAGGGTTAACTATACTAGAGAGTTCGTAGACAATTTATTATATTAGTTTATATAAATGTGGTTCCCATTTTTGACCCATGGTTTGGGTTAAACTGAAGGTATACTCATTAGTTATTGTTTATAAAAACTTAACGCAAAATATCGTTATTAAAACTAACTAATTTAGTACAGTTTTTATTTTAAAGAACGAAGTACTCGAAAAATATATAATTAAATATTATGTGTACAATTACTTTATAGTTTTTGTACTACAAAAATAAAACATAAACTTACAAACTTTAAATTTAACTATATTTAAAAATAAAATTATTTATCAATGTTTTTAAACTTTTAATTTGTTATTTTTTTAACTGAATTTGTGAATTGTAACAATAATAAATACCTAGTGTTCAAAAGCATAAATAAAAATATCCGTACACCACACATTTCTATATAAAAACGCTATTCCTTTGCGAGTTTTTAAAAATATAACATTAAAAGTTAAATATCTATACAATTACAAGCTAATAACTATCATATATTCACGTGACCTATATATTTATCGATATAACTAAAATAATAATTAGTATTTCATTCGAAAAATAGTTACTGAAACTTTGAACGCTTGGGAAATAATATTATCAAACGATATTCGCTGCCATTCCCCGTATATTCTTCAATAGATCGTTTAGTGTTTGCTAGTTATTATTTATTAAACATTTAATTATAATTAATATGTATTTTATAGGCTACGACGAAGTCCTGTAATATTGCACCGCTTGTACCTATTGTGTTTAACGTTCATGGCAATATTGGTTATTATACGTTATTACATTTTGTACGCCAGACATTGTAATTTTAAAATAAAGTATAAAAAAATGAATAAAAAAATAGCAGTGTTATTTTTTCTCGTTTAATTTCGTTTACGCCGCAAAACCATACTACCGAATAACGACGAAAAAAAACGAACATCCGTTCTAAATTGCTTCCTTTGGTTCGGCCCATAAGAAATGCATGTAATAAACGCTTCATTTTTTATTATTACTATTACTATTATTAGCTATTCTTTATTATCATATAAATTATCTATACAAATATGATCGAGTCTTTTTTTGACATATTATTCTGTTATAAGCACCCGTCCCTAAATATAGTCCATATAATAGTCATCCATAAATTAAATATTTATTCATATATATTGCAGCTACCGTGTTAAGTACAAATATATTTTAATTAAATCTGCGATCAGCATAACATATATGTAAATGAGCCTACAAAACTATCTTCAACCGTACGTACGACAAACTTATTTTAGTTAATATTATATTGTGTGAATATTAAATACCTGCCACCTATAAAAGGACATGAAAAATGGTCGTTGCGGTAAACAGTGGCCTAATTAAAATGGCGATTCCGATAATTTTTTCGTTTCTCTGATAAAAATATCCTAAATCCCATATCATAATAATACAGCGATAACTATTAAAACTGTTAAAAACAGTACACCTATACAGCATTTTATAATTGTTTTTCTTAATATCTAGTAAACATATTATTATAACATGGGTGATCTTGTCAATTCTATAACTCGTTGGTTTTATGAAGCCTCGTTGCAAAAATATCACTAAATATTCAACTATTTCGTTTTATTGTTATTCCGTATCAGCTTCGTATCATTTACCTTTATTTATAAACTTAAAACAAAATACATGGATAGAAAACCGTGTATATAGCTGCCAAATTTCGCGTTTCATATATATTATTATGTTAAATAGTTTTTAGCAGATTTATGTAAATATTTGAAGTGACATATTTTCCATATTTATGTGCATACAAAATAAATGAAATATTTACATGGTATATTCTATTTCCGATTGCATGTCAGTAATATTATGGTTGCAACCTAATTGAGCTCAGTTTCCCATTTTCACAACCCGATTGAGCACAGTTTTCCTTTTTTACAACCCGTAAGAGCTCAGATAAAAACTTACTATGTTAAATTATACTTTACCGTTTAGAAACTTCTTATAATAAACCAAAACTGTAAAATACAAAATAATCATAAATAGTTTGTACTAATAACAAACGTATTGATTTTTTTTCTTTTAAACTATAAAAACGTAAAAAGTTTGAACAATTTATATTTTATACATTGCTATAGGACCTACGCCCACTTTAAACATTTAATTTGTAAATAACTTTCATAATATAGCATTATTGAGTGAACGAGTTTGAACACAAAATGCAACTCAGTATTATTTATGTATTGTTTAGTTACTTATTATGTACTTGGCAAATTTCGTAAGCGAATTTGGTAATTACATTCATCGACATTTGACATAATTTGTATCGTATGCATTTGTATCGTTGAAGTGTTGAACGAAATTAATTTGTATGATGTTAATAGTATAAAATATTAACATCATCAGATATCTATTAAGAGGATGTAAGCGCTCTTGTTAAGGTGCAACATATAGACAAAACGCATTTATGCAGAATAATTTTTTTTAATGTTTTTGAGTAATCTTAGAGTAAAATCAGCCAAAACAAAGCGATAGAGAATAATATTTTTGGGGCTAAACATATTTATTTGTCTCAATATTGTCTCAAAACAATTTAAAATCATGTAAATTTACAATTTTTTTTTTTTTTTGAAAGCCGAATGCAAAGTCAAATAGTCATAATATATATAACCGATAAACCCTCAAAAATATTATCCTCTATAATTTTTGTAATAGGTGATTTTACTCTAAGATACTCAAATATCATAAAATACGATTTTAGGTGAAAGCGTGTTATCTATGTTGCGTGTTGGTGTGAGAACAAAATATACTGTGCTGACATCCTCTTAAGATTTTTAGATAAAATTATGAGGATACTATAATATGTCGTTTCACGGTATCCGATGGGATGATTGTTTTTATTTGTTTTTTTTTTGTTTTTTTTTTTTGTCACATGTGTTACACATTAAATCACATAAAATGACATTAAATTTTTCTCAATCTAAATTTTACAAAACACATTTAGGACCTTCAAAGATAAAATGGAAAACTTCACAGCATAATGTGCAGTTGTAATAGTTAAAATGCCTATGGCATATTATGGAAAATGATTCACTGGCCTCACGGTTTGTTTTAATTACTACATTCGTGGTTTACACACGTTCAATTGTTATAAAGTGACCGTAGACTTTTTTTGGGGTGAAAACAGTAGCCCTTCAAATCATCAATTTTGTGTAATATAAAATAAGACCCTTCGATAAACTAGAATATGGGAACAGATGGTAGGTATAAGTTATAACTATAGGCACTTTTGTGATCGATAATTTTTGGAAGTTGCCGGTAGTTTTTGAGTATATTGAAAAAAAAATATTGAAAAACTGCAAGCCAAAATGAAATTAAATGTATTATTTATTTTTGTAATTCTGGAGATATAATAAATAATATTAAATTTCTAAACATAATATGAAACCCTAGACAAATGGGTACCTATACAAAAGTATAAGTTCCGATAATATTTGGTAGTCATCAGACTCAACACAATTTAAAAGGATTTTATGATGGAAATATTTTTGCAATGAATTGGGAAAAATCTGTTTATACTAGAAGAGCATACATTAGGTACTTAAAAAAAATAAAATAAATGTATCATCAATTTGAAACGGTTCTGGCTGGTGTGACATACGTTTAAAAATGTATATTTTTAAAAATATTTATTGAATTTTGGTACGTTATTACTTATTATATCTTATTCAAGATGTAGAATATACCTTATAGTGATATCATAATTTTATGCAAAACGTAACGAAAACGACTTAATAAATCCATACCTATGGATAACTACGGTATCTTTATTTTAGTGTAGTTATAGTATGTATAGTACCTAAAATATATTATTATCATATGTTTAGAAATATCGAGTACTTACCTACCCATAATACCTAGTTAGTATTTAATAGTACTAGTTGATCCCGTGCACTTCGTTGCCCGTTAAAAGTGCCAGCTCTATATGATTCAAACTTTGTTAAATTCGTTATTTAATATTCGGTGTACGGTGTTCGAAACTTAAACGTTTTCATCGATCATATTGAATCTCATAATACTAGTGCGCTTAAAAATTTTCGAATTATGGAAAAGGCTATTTTAGTTAACACTTACATTGTGGTGCGAAGGCACAGTGAAAATTGAAAGCCCCAAGCTATCATTATTCAGGCTCTACGTTGATCAGTCAGGAGTCAGTCAGGACACGTTTGATTATATTATATTATAGCCATCCCGCCCGGCGTTGCCCATGAGACACGCTTGTGATAATGCGAGCAGTATATAACATACATCCCGTGATGTGCGTACGTAATTACGAATGTTTTATAACTACACGTTATTTATGATGTGCATGTGAGGTTTCTTGGACAACAGTCGAAAAATTACCTTTAGGAATACCATTTTTACTAAGTTATATGGTTTCAACCAAATTTAGTATACCGGTCTGAAATTACAGTCAATCATAACCAATAGCAACCTTACAATAAAAAAAACTATATTATTATTTATTTAATTTTTTTGCTGGTCAGATGGAGCCACTTTTGTATTTTTGCCATCCAGATTTTCTTCTTTTCCGGTGGATTTTTCCGATGGATTTGGACTTTTTTATAGATATTCTGATATGCTGGGTGGAGACGAATCCAACAAATAAGAGATCATTCCAATTGCTCGAGTCATTCTTGTGCTATAAATGGTGTAACTAACCCGATTTTGTTTTGTATAATACTAGCTGTTCCCGTGCACCTTGTTGGCCGTAAAATATGGCAACCCTTAAAAAAATGTTGATTGTTCAACATTGTGCAGCAAGTGCAACTCAGCCACCTTGGTAGGCAATGTTCGAAAATTCGATTTTGTGCAATAGCTTGTACCTTATCTGCCCGAATAACCAATAGTAACCAATAAAAAATAAATACTAATTTTCACTAATTATTTATCCTATAACCAATAGCAACCATTATGTTTAGTTGTAGGCGTACAATTTACTCTTACAACTTTGTTTCTTGCCGATTTTAACCCCTTAAAATCAAAATTTTGCAAAATCCTTTCTTAGCGGATGGTGAAATTATAATATTAATCTATCCCTCAAAATGCGGCTTTGCGTTGATTATGAATCAGTCACTCAGGGCAGTCCCATATAGATATATATGTAATTGTATATAGTACATTGTTTGAATCATACAATAATAATTAGTGTTATTTTTGACTACGGCTCGTATTTTCCAATTAATTTTAATAATATATGCTACAAATATTACATTATATTGTGTTCCAAAAAATGTGTTCAAAGAAATATTATCGTTTCAAAATGGTATTTCTTACCTTTTATGTAAGTACCAGCACTATATAGTCATACTATTGCTATGAAATATTAGTTTAAAATATATTAATTTTAAATTATGAATTTTCGCACATCAATATAATGGCAGTGAGTAAAAAAATACAATACAATTTATACCCAATGATAATAGGCACCGTGACACAATGACACGATGATAACTAATTTTATTTTTTATACATCTTACAATGACGTGATCGCCGTCGTCCATTTTAACACGTGAAATAAATATTTCAAAATAACTGTCGTATATAAGTGTCGCTTTACGTATATAACTTATTCATATTATAAAATGTTTACGACAAAAAATGATATTGCTTTTGTTTTTTGCTTGGCCATAAATTAAATGATGCTAACATTTTTCCCTTAAAAAATACGTTTATGTAATATTTTTATGCGCAATATTTTCGGCGTAGTGTACAATAAAAAATAAATGTTGCTGTCCCGTCGAGTATTATTATTATGTACTGTGGGTATTGCACAAGCTATACAACTGATAATCCAGTTATACAATGCGACGTGCAATCAATGAATGACGCGTGCCGATTTATATATTATACGTATTGGAAATGTTTCATTTTTTTTTTATCACACTATTACATTATTGTTAGTATTAATAATATTTAGCGAAAAGTCTTTTGTACGCCTCTCTATTTCTCTCTCTCTCTATATATATTTATATATAATATGATAGGTATATTACATTGATTGAATACCACACTGTTTTTGAGAGACGCTCGACTTGTGTCAGGGTAATTGGTGCAAGGAATTCAAATAGCAAACAAAAAAAAATCATGACACCTGTTTTTATGTATACATAAAAACCTAAGACAAAAAATGAAACGATGCAAAATCACAAATCGCGTAGTGTCCGAATATGGGCATAGACAAAAAAGGTGAACACAATAATATAATAAACGAACAAATTGTCCAGCGTCGATAAATAATAATAATTGTATAATTTAATCATGCCGTATAATATGATGTGTAAATAATAATAATATATAAGAGACCATGTAGTCGTCGTATCCAAGATATCTTCGTTTATAATAATATCAGTCATGTTCGTGGACTTAGCAGCGCATGTGTAACAAAAACTCATAAACTTTCATAATACATTTTTTGGCCACATTGAAAAAAAAGGGCGGGTAAGTGTATGTCGCTCTGCTGTACAGTAGGTTACAAGTGAGTCACTATAATGGATTGTGTTAGATTTTAATGGTAATCAATGATATCAATTGAACGATTCTGAGGAAGACGGTCAGTCAGTCTATAATATCTTACTAAGTCTAAATGTATTTGATGATATTATTGTGAATAAACTAATTAATTTTAGTATTATAGGCATTAGTATTTACTATAGTTGGTTAAATTCATTTTTCTCAAAAAAATTATATTTTAAAATGCTATTGCGTGTATATAAAATATAACAATATATTCTAAAAGTTTCATATACCAACAAATAATATTTTTAAATTATATCAAAATAACTAAAATCATTATTCTTGGTTTAAATATGAAATGTTGTCTAAATTTGAAATTAAAATGTCTGTAAAAAATAAATATGTTGATATATTTTTTAGATTTTTTGGTTACGGTATGATTTATTTATGAAATTTTTGTTTTAAATTTTC